>CAEFZP010000107.1:0-38136 GCA_903064625.1 Mallotus villosus
GTTTCGAGGGCCAAGGGGTAGGGGTAAACCAAGGGGAAGGGGTAAGGGGATGTATTGGAATTGGCCCTAACAGTTAAATACGCTGTTAAGAGAAAGTACCTTTGCGGAAAAACACGCTGCCATGTCCACCATGAGTGTTCTTGGAGCTCTCCTTCATGGCTGTGAAGGTGCTCTCGCTTGAAATGGTCTGGACTTGCTTATCGCTCAAAGGAAAGCCAAATAACTTTGATACCATCTTTTCCCCCGTCCACAAGATTCTGAATCATACAAAAAAGGAGCAAAACGTGTTCAGGTTGGGCAGCACGCCATGTCATCAGCTGATGTCAAACTCATGCATCACTGCAGGTGTGTTAAAGGCAACATAATACGGCACTCATTCACAGGCCTGGACTGTCATGCTTACACATCACATAAATCTACTGTACCTGCATATTGTACAATGGCTGCCACAATCCCCTGATCCTCCATGCTGTGTTTCTGTATCATTTTCCACAGAACTTTCTGCAATGTAATGCTATGTGTGACTTCACTGACTATGTATGTGTGATTAGGGGTCAGGAGCCTTCACTCTACTGGCTGCATTATAACAGTGTATGAAAGACAAAAGACAGGACTTCTGAACTTCTGTGCGCGGAATCACCTTGGTGTATTGAAAAACATGTTTGGCCAAAGCTAAGAAGCTAATAAAGATACTGCAAGTTATAAATACAGGCCAAGAGTAACTTCCATACCACAAAGGTCCCATATCCGAGCATAGGAGGCACTACAGGTCACTGCCGAATGTTTTTGCATTTTTCATTATGGCATTTCCACCAATTTGTCAAAACATTCAGTAAGTTTGTGACATTGTCCATGTCAATCGTTCCACTGTTCACAATGTTTCGGCGGCACCCGCATCGCTGCTTGCAGCTATATTTAGGATTCCTCCGTCAGGAGAAACCTATTGTTATTGGTGACTTTTTTATTTGTAATTATTGTGCCATGGGAGTCTATGGCAGCCCCTAGACCCCATTGATAACTTTTTGTGAAATTTGGCACACTCATTAAGGACAGACCCTTTTACACTTACACCAAGTTTCATGTTTCCCATTGCACCACTCTAGCGCCACCAAAAGTTGGACTTTTGTTTCCACATGCAACTTTTGAACCGTATGACTGATTTTCAAAAATGAGGTACCATTGGATTCCCTGGATCAAGACGAGTTCAAGACGCTATGACGCTATGACGTCAATTTCCGGTTATATAGATTTTCCGCAATTTCCGGTTTTATCAAATACCTTTGAAAGCCTACTCCTCCTCCATTTTTTGTCAAATCTTCTTCAAACTTACCATATATGATCTTCAGACCAAGCCTCACAAAACTTATGCCATGGCGTTCCGATTTTCGAACTCGTTTGTCCGTGACAGCCAATCAAATTCAGCAGAAAAGCCACCTAACTGGAATTTGGATCAAATCTCAGCAAATCTTTGAGATGTCAACACCAAACTTGGTATATCGGTGGAGATACTACAACATGTTACCATGTGCAAAGGCAACTTCATATCTCCAAAAATGATTGATATAAAGCAAATAAAATGTATTGCTAACGCTAAAATAATGCTTTAAACATCAGCCAGTCAAAAACTGATACTCTGATTCAATCACAAGTTCATATGAAGACTCTTGAGAATGTTTAGTACACAAATCTGAGAAGAAGTTGACTGTAAGATGAAGATTTTTGGTAAATATTTGAAACATGCTAGCTGGGCTAATTTCTTGTGAAATTTAGAATGAAAAAGTCTCTCTCTGCTCCTCTGCGCGCGCGCTCCACATTCTCACACACTCAGCCTTCCCTTTACACACGCGCGGGCTTGGCAAGACGCACACACAACAATTAAGGAGATTGTGGGCTGACCAAGACCCCACTCATTTCTTGGCTTGAAGTGAAGGCCTTGTGGATGTTGGTTGATGGCCAACGACCTGAACGAGTTCTACTGTCGCTTTGAAAGACAATTAGAATCCCCTGAACTATCCCTTCCCTCCCCCATCCTTCCCACCAACTCTGTGACGTCACTCTCCATTCAGGAAGGTGAAGTAAACAGACTTTTCAAGAGGCAGAACCCACGCAAAGCAGCTGGGCCGGACGCTGTCTCCCCTGCCACCCTTAAGAACTGTGCTGACCAGCTGTCTCCGGTGTTCACCTACATCTTTAACACCTCCCTGGAGACATGCCATGTGCCAGCCTGTCTCAAGGCCTCCACCATCATCCCTGTGCCCAAAAAGCCCAGGCCAACTGGACATAATGACTACAGACCTGTCGCCCTGACCTCTGTGGTAATGAAGTCTTTTGAGCGCCTAGTGCTGGCACACCTCAAATCAATCACAGACCCCCTTCTGGACCCCATGCAGTTTGCCTACAGAGCCAACAGGTCTGTGGACGATGCAGTTAACATGGCCCTCCACTTCACCCTACAGCACCTGGACTCCCCAGCATCCTACGCCAGGATCCTGTTTGTGGACTTCAGCTCTGCCTTCAACACCATCATCCCCGCCCTGCTTCAGGACAAGCTCTCCCAGCTGAACGTGCCTGATTCCACCTGCTGGTGGATCACAGACTTCCTGTCTGACAGGAAGCAGTGCGTTAAGCTGGGAACACAAGTCTCTGACTCCCGGTCCATCAGCACCGGATCTCCTCAGGGCTGCGTCCTTTCTCCTCTGCTCTTCTCCCTGTACACGAACAGTTGCACCTCCAGTCATCCATCCGTCAAACTCCTGAAGTTTGCGGACGACACCACCCTTATTGGGCTCATCTCTGGTGGAGACGAGTCTGATTATAGGTGGGAAGCGGCCAACCTGGTGACCTGGTGCAGCCAGAACAACCTAGAGCTCAATGCTCTTAAGACAGTGGAGATGGTTGTGGACTTCAGGAAGAATACAGCCCCACTCACCCCCATCACCCTGGGTGACTCCCCAGTCAACACTGTGGAGTCCTTCCGCTTCCTGGGCACTATCCTCTCCCAGGACCTCAAGTGGGAACTGAACATCAGCTCCCTCACAAAGAAAGCACAACAGAGGATGTACTTCCTGCGGCAGCTGAAGAAATTCAACCTGCCAAAGACAATGATGGTGCACTTCTACACAGCCATCATTGAGTCCATCCTCACCTCCTCCATCACCATCTGGTACGCTGCTGCCACTGCCAAGGACAAGAGCAGACTGCAGCGTATCATCCGCACTGCGGAGAAGGTGATTGGCTGCAATCTGCCTACCCTCGAGGACCTAAACACCTCGAGGACCCTCAGGCGAGCGAGGAAGATTGTGGCCGACTCCTCCCACCCTGGACACTCCCTGTTTCAGTCACTCCCCTCCGGCAGAAGGCTGCGGTCCATCAGGACCAAAACCTCTCGACACAAAAACAGTTTCTTCCCTTCTGCTGTTGGCCTCTTCAACAAGGCCAAGGGTTCACACTGACTTATTGACTTTACTTTAATGACTCTAATATTCTGCACTACATTACTGCATCTTGTACATTTGTATTTTTTGTCATATTTGTATTTTTTGTATTTTTATATTGTAAATTAGGCAACTTATATTTTATTGTATATTTTATTTTAAATATAATTCCACTTTAGTATAGATAGTATAGTTATATAGTATAGATATTTAGTATAGACAGTCCACATATTTAAATTTAAGGATACTATATGTTTATTGTATGCACCTTCCTGCCAAAGCAAATTCCTTGACTGTGCAAACTTTCATGGCCAATAAATCCCTTTCTGATTCTGATTCTGATTGCATTTCCGATTTTGTATGCAATGTTAAAAAGTTCTCAAACTCCTGAAACATTGATAGTATAGGCCAAGAGTAACTACCACACTACAAATGGCCCACCATTACCCATAGGTGGCGCTACAGGCCACGCCCTGATGCACAAAGATACAAGGCTTTCTGGAATGGATAGGCTCACCAAGCCCCCTCTTTTCACTTCTTGGCTTATTAATTAAAGGCCCTTGTGGATCTTGATGGTATTGCATTTCAGATTTGGTATTCCATTGGTAATTCTGCAGCATTGATTTTTCTATACATTTACAATTTGTCAAGGATATACATTTTTTAATGGTTCGCAATGTTTGGAGGAATCCGCATCACTGCTTTGCAGTTATATTTGTATTTGAATCTATTGGAAAAAAATATCCGGTTATGGTCTTCATCTCATTGTATTACCAACCCTATGTAGACGGTTGACACTGACGGTTGACATTCAGACACTGAATGGCTCCTCCTGAGGTCTCTTACATGTTTCTCTTACGAGTTTTAGGAAGTTTCGCCTTGTCTTCTTTAAGGGGTGGTTATCAGTGCTGATCTGTGGAAGCCTTTTGACACTGCTTGTTAAAAGCGTCAAATCAAAACACAAAGTTTGATTTGATTTCCTGTCCACAGGATGATCTTCAGGCTCCCTGCCTTGTTTTTGTATGTGAGCTCCTGAGGCAGGCAGTTTTCAGACCAAGTCAAACCAATTTCTATTGACATAAATGGTTCAATCAATAAAGTGTCTTTACTGGTGTACAGTTTAACATTAAAACTGTGCATTTTACAATGCATTGACATAGCACAACGTATCATACTATCACACAGTAAACTTTGAAAGGAGCTATGACCCTAGTGAATGATATGTGAAGACATATAACACACCTCCTTCAGTTGCTCGTAAGTCACAATCATCACGTTTGGATCATCCATGCGTTTCTCCCAGGCCAGGGCATGGTCAAAGTAAGAGCCCCAAGCCACTAAGAGTAAACCAAAGGAAATTTTGTTTAGAGCTTCCTGATTTTGTCATAATAACAGTGCACCAAATCCTACCTGTAGGGGATTTGTGAAACATTTGCCAATGGCTTTATGTTATCAGCTTATATTCACAGGTTTATCTGTGAAATGTATCAACAATGGCAATGAGTTGTAGCCTATTTGTTTATCGTTGTTCTCACCTTCTCCTTTCATGAAGTCTGTGAAAAAGGCGTCCCAGGATTTGGCATTTGGCAGAACGGGGTTGCTGTTCATGAAGTGGTAGTAGGACACAACCGTATATTTGGGGTTTCGAAACACAACCAATCTACAAGTAAAAGTCACATTTACAGGGTGAGCCGCATCTGTTCGAGAGAGGGTAATGGCCACTGTATCTTGAGGTCACAGGTGAACTACACAAGCCGTCTCCGAAAGTTAAATATTGCTGAATGTGCTCATTGGTGCCACTCACTAGCAATTACTCAACACTGACCTTTGTTTTCTTTTCTGTAAAAGATTTGGGTATATTATCTGGGTGCATGTGTGTGCCCAATAACCGAGGGGAGGGCTTCTCTTTAACCATCTGCAAAAAGATCAATATAGCTTACTATTTGTTTTGCGTTACTCTTGCATGTGTCCTCACACACCTAAAATAAACAGTTCTTAAAATGTTAAGGCCATACACCACATGACTACCACAATTTACGAATACTGTTATTGTGTTGCAATTACAATGTTATCAGACTTGTATTTTCTCCCTGAAAAACAACAACCTATGCATCACGTACCTGTTGCATTTCAGGTGAGAAGAATTCAAGCATCTGCGGCACAGCAGGCATTTCTTTTGGCCCAGTGGTTGCAGCCATGATTTTGAAGATCACAATAATCATCCAATTGAACCCTGACAAACCCAAATCACTGACATTAACAGTTATTGTTTATTTTCAGTTTGAGTCACGCAGCCTGTGTGAGTGGACATGATTTCAGGAAGTTTAATTTAATTAAAAAAATACACGTTTTTGTGAATACCACATTTAGGATAAGCTACCAACAGAGAGTCCTCTGGTCTGGCCTCCATGTTCTTCATCGCTTTGAGATTTTCTGGGGGACTCATGATGGAAGAGTAGAGGATCCCTTCAAACTTGTAAAGTTTATCTTCGTCCTTCACATTCCTTGTATCCTCCATTTTGGACATGGCAGGCACTCTGGTTTGCATGTCCATTTTATATTTTCACACTCTTGACTGAATAGGATGTTATACCTACGCTCGAAGCCGTGCTCGCGAAGAGGTATCAAATGGGAATGGCCAAAAAACAAGTGACCACCCGTCGAAGCTTCGTATAGTCACGCGAGTATGAAACGAGCAGCTGTAGGTGCGTTCGACATCGACTGCGGCTGCATGAAACGACTGGCGAAGTTGCCGCTTGCTGTTATGGAAGTTTATTAGACACTTTATTCAAATGGAAATGCATTTGTCAAATGGCAATTCAATGCGCAAAGTGGCAATGCAATCCGCAATTCAAATGGAAAACAAGTTATCAAATGGCAATTCAATGTGCAAATGACAATGCAATCCGCAATTCAGTTTGTATTATTTGAATAAAAATTTGAATGAACGCTTATTGCATTGCATTTCATATTGACACGGTTTTTCTTATCTGTATTCAAATGGAAATGCATTTGTCAAATGGCAAGACGGTTCCCTCGTCTTAGGCTTTGAGGAAACTGTCAGTAGGCTATTTAATTCATGTTTCATTCAAATATAAGTTACGTTGAGCTGCACTTGAGAGCCTATACAATGTGTATGTCGTGATACATGTAAAATCTGAATGATTGTCTCACGAAAATAGACGTAGGAGCTCAACATCTAACATTGTCTAGTGAAGTATAACGTTTGCTTCGGCCCATCGGGAATTCTCCCGGTGCTCCCAATGGCCAGTCCGCTAAAGGCCTACTGCCAATTGCAGTAGGGGCTAAATCCCTCAGAGCGTCATGGACGTCCATATGGACGTCCTCGCTAGGGGGAGTATTGGCGCTGATCTTTGCATGTATAGACGCAGATGGGTTAGGGTTACACTCCTGCCCTGAGAGCAGCGAACAGTCCTGCCCTGAGAGCAGCGCACAGTGCTGCCCTGAGAGCAGCGCACAGTGTTGCCCTGAGAGCAGCGCACAGTGTTGCCCTGAGAGCAGCGCGCAGTCCTGCCCTGAGAGCAGCGCGCAGTCCTGCCCTGAGAGCAGCGCACGGTCCTGCCCTGAGAGCAGCGCAAGTTAACTATAGCAAAGCGCTGTCTTGCAGCGCTAGAGCGGGAGATTAATACATTGTTTAAATGTCTGTATCAATAAATGAAATGTCACGGAAATCTGAAGCAATTATGTCGTCGAATAATGTCTTTATAGAAAGCGGGATAACATTTTTTAAAGCGCGTTTTACCACATCTAACGTTACAGCTAAGCTACGCATATACAAGCTAGCTAGCTACACCATGAGCAGCTTTGATGCGACTGTAAGGAGTCAAATAAAAATGCATACGGTAAGATGTTTATTACTTATGTGGATCACACGGTAGGATGATTATTAGTTATGTGGATCGATACAATCAAAATTCACAATTCCGACCATGCGCAGCTTTAATGCGACTGTTAAGGAGTCAAATCAGAATTCACAATTCCGATTCCCAACACAAACGTTTTGTGAGCCCGCCTCACCTTCAATTTCATTGGTTGAATCTGTAAACCAATAATTTTGCTTAATTTAGCTTTCTGCCCTCAGAACATTCGTAAAACTCCCATCTGCTGTATGGACGAGGCCGTCTCTGATTATCAGGGACGTCCCTGATGATTAGCAGGGACGTCCCTCGCTAGGGGGAGCAAGATAGACAGACGGCGATGCTTGGCGAGTGCCATCCCTGATTTTTGTATGAATTGCAGCTTTATTTTATTTTTTAGGACTACATAGGCTACAGAAGTAGCCTAGGCCAATCAACAATAGAATATCATGACAATATAGACTTGAAAAACAACTTTAACATGGTTTAGGGTTTGCCTAGGTTATATTTTAAGTATTTCATGAATTGTTTATGAAGACTTAAACTTTTATGACCCTGCCTACATTGCTTTTTCGGTCTGTTAAGCCGTCAGTTTACACTCCAATTTAGCGCATTAACCACTTTGAGCGGAGACAAATCATCTGTGGTCATTACATTGGTGTCAGAAGTGAACAAACGACGAGAGTGAGTGAAACGTTTTTGCATCCAAGCGGAGGACTGCCGTGGAATTACGTCGCGGTCAGGCTACAGTGCTAGCTTCACTGTGTCATCAAGCTAGCGTCGGTCATGTCTTACCCAAAAGTGAAGGAGGAGAAGGTGGAGCGGGAGAGTGGTGCGTTCGGATGGACAGACGGGGCGTACGACGAGTTTCAAAGAGGTTTCCCGAGAGACCAAAGATGGGTTGAGAGGAGCTGCAAGGAAGCTAGCGACCGACGCAGGGTTGTCTTCGCTTCCCGCTCGCCCGGAGCAGATTCCCGCGGCAAGGAATGTAAACAAACATGGCGGCGCCCATGTTCCAGTTGCTGCCGCAGCAGTAAAGACGCCGAAGTACTCCGGTAGGTCGGACTGGGAGGCATTTCATGCTCAATTTGAACTGTTGGCTGATGCTGGGGGATGGACAGTAGAGACTAAATCACTGCAGCTGGCTTTGTGCCTAACAGACGACGCCTTGTCGTGCCTACTGCTGCTTACCCCGGGTGAAAGACATGATTACAGTGCTTTAGTGGGGGCCCTGCAGAGGCGTTTTGGACAATGTATAAAGCCAGAGCTCCTGCGTAATGAACTCAGTAACCGCGGCAGGAAGCCGGGGGAGCCGCTGAGGGTGTTGGCTAACGACATTGAGAGCCTGACACGTAGGGCATATGCACACATGCCCCCCAGCGTACAGAGCGAGTTGGCACGGGACCAGTTCATCAGAGCTCTGCTTCCTCCGGAGCTGCGTGTCCAGGTGCAGTTACAGCATCCAAGCACTCTACAGACGGCTTTGGAGATGGCCGTGGAGAGGGAAATCGTGTGGGGCGTGGTCGCTGAGGTGGGCCAAAGAGGGAGTTATCCAGCGAGGAGAGCAGCCGTCGCAGCCCAGGGCCAAGCGGAGGAGGAAAAGCCGGCATGGGTGACAGAAATGACGGAACTAATAAGGGCCGTATCACTGCAGCCGTCACGCATACGACAGCGCCCCGACCAAAGAGTCTGTTGGGGGTGTGGCCAGCCTGGGCATTTGGTCAGAGACTGCCCAACTCCACGTGCAGGTCCGGGAAACGCCACAGGGCCCGCACAGGGGGGGATGTGCGGACCTTGAACAGTGCTTCCCCCACTCCTCCCGCACCAGCTGTACCAGATACGGAGGGGCCAAGTCATCACAGCCGGGGGGGCCAGGCCCCACTCCCCCCAGAAGCAGACGACATCAAAGCTTCAAGGACGGCGGTGGTGGTGGGTCGACTCGGTGGCGGGGATTCATGCTATGTCCCCGTAGCCGTCGAGGGGGTGCCGTGTTCAGCCCTGGTGGATACAGGGTCATCAGTGACTGTGCTCAGACCAGACGTGTGCCCGGAGTGGATTCAGTTGGAGCCCACTGACGTGCAGCTGCGCACAGCCACAGGGGGACTGGCACCGATGAAAGGTAGAGGGCTGCTTACAGTGACTCTGGGGGGAAAGGACGTACGTCACCCAGTGTGGGTAGCAGCGGTGCAGGACCCATGTATTCTGGGCTTTGACTTTTTGAAGGCCACAGGCTGTCGACTCGATCTGGACGAGGGCACGGTGAGCTTCCGAGGGGGGCCTGTGATCGCTTTGGTGCCCGTTGGCTCAGGTTCAGGGCCGCCTGTGGGGCCCATCTCGCCAGTGGTGTGTGCAGTGGAGCCCGAAGTCAGTAATCCCCTGCCAGCGGCGTCCGTACCCATTCCCAGGAAGTATGTGCCCCACGCAGCCCCGGCCCAGTCACTGCAGCTAGAGACGGAGGGGTCACCACCGACCGTGAGAGATATATGGATAAAGAACCGGGAGGGGCTAGACGACCAGCAGCAAGAGCAGTTGTGGCAGTTGCTGCTTGAGTTCCAGGACAGTTTTGCTATGAAAGAGGATGAGGTGGGCCAGACCCACTTGGTGCAGCACGAGATCGACACCGGAGATGCCAGGCCTATCAAGTGTCGCCCGCGGCGTCTCCCTTTGGCACGTCAGGAGGCGTGTGACCAAGCGGTGGAGGGCCTGCTGCAGTCAGGCGTAATTGAGCCTTGTGACAGTCCTTGGGCGTCCGCTGTCGTTTACAGTGAGGACAGACCACGCAGCTCTCCAGTGGCTCATGACCTTCAAAGAGCCAGAAGGGCAGGTGGCCAGGTGGTTGGAGGAACTACAGGCCTACGTCTTCAGAGTGGAACACCGGGCTGGAGCCCGACACACCAACGCCGACGCGCTCTCTCGGCGACCCTGTGCTGCAGAGGGGTGTCGCTGCTGCGAGAGGAAGGAGGCGCGCGAGAGAGAACTGCGAGCCGAGGAGGAAGGCTGCGCCGCGGTGCAGCAGGTGGAGGTCGTCTGCCGAGAGCTGGAGACCATAGAGGGAGGCGATTGGAGAAAGCATCAGGAACAAGATACCGACCTTCGGCCGGTATTGCAGTGGGTGGAGGCTCAGCGAAAACCACCGTGGGAAGAGGTGGCCGCCCTCTCCAGAGTTGTCAAGGGACTGTGGGACAAGTTTGGGGTCCTGCGTCTCTGCCAGGGCGTGCTGCAGCAGGCCTGGAAGGAGCCGGCCACAGGCGAGGAGAGGTGGCAGGTTGTGGTCCCCAAAGGCCTACAGGGGGCAGTGCTCGAGGCCATGCATGGAGCCGCAGGGTCGGGGCACTTTGGGGTTGCTAAGACACTCCGTCGCCTACGCCAGGGTTTCTACTGGGGCCGGTCCCGGAGGGACGTTGAGGACTTTTGCCGGCGGTGTGACCCCTGCACCGCAAGAAAAGGTCCCACCGGGCGCTCACACGCTCCCCTTCAGCAGTTTCTGGTGGGCGCCCCTATGGAAAGGGTGGCGGTAGATGTAGTGGGGCCGCTGCCCCGCTCGGACAGAGGCAACCGCTATGTTCTCACGGCCATTGACTATTTCACCAAGTGGCCGGAAGCCTATGCCATCCCCGATCAGGAAGCGGAGACCGTGGCAGACGCCCTGTTGGAAGGCATGTTCAGCCGTTTTGGGGTGCCAGAGACTTTGCATAGCGACCAGGGGAGAAACTTTGAGTCTCGGGTGTTTGCCGCTATGTGTGAGCGCCTGGGCATTCATAAGACCCGCACCACTCCCCAGAGGCCGCAGAGTGATGGACTGGTGGAGCGATTTCACCGCACTATGGGCCAACAGTTGGCCATCCTCACCTCACAGCACCAGAGAGACTGGGATAACCACCTGCCCCTGGTTCTCATGTCTTGCCGCACCGCCGTGCAGGAGTCTACGGCATGCACGCCGTCCCTCCTCATGCTGGGAAGGGAGCTACGTACCCCAGCAGAGCTAGCGTTTGGTCGACCACCTGATGCCCCAGACTGTTCCCCGGGCCCCGAGTATGCCAGGAGACTCCAAGATCGCCTGGAGTCGGCCCACCTATTTGCCCAGGAGCAGCAGCAGAGGGCAGGGGTGAGGCAGAAAAGGAACTATGATGTGAAAAGCAAAGGCAGGCATTTCCAGGCGGGAGAACTAGTTTGGGTGTTCAATCCCCAAAGGAAGAAGGGAAGATGCCCTAAATTGGACAGTCCTTGGGTGGGTCCCTGTCGAGTTCTGGAGAGGCTGGGGGAGGTGGTGTACCGGTTACACTTACCACCTAAAGGAAGAAGGGTGGCACTTCACAGAGACAGACTGGCTCCATACAGAGGGGGTGCTGCTCCTCTGGCCCAAGGGGGTCTAGCGTCTCCTCGCTGTCGGCCTACCTCCCCACAGCCCACCCCCCCCGGCCACACCGGCGGGGCCACGGACTGGCTCCCTTCCCCCAGCTACCGGGGGTTACCACCCCTCCCCTGTATCCGATACCCTTGGCCCCCAGTCCCCCCTTCCCCTCCCTGGGGCTGATAGCCCCATACCCTGTACACCGGAGTCCTGGAGCGGGGGTCCTCGACGGCCAAGGAGGCCACCTGTGCACTTAAAAGACTTTGTCTGCTATATGTAGGAAAAGAAAAGTAATGTTTTACAGTGTGGTGCCTGTTGTTATAGTGGGGGTTGAAGCTCATTATGTTAAAGGGCAGTTATGTTATTCTGAGGGCCGCTTTTCAGTGTATTCCTCGGGGCGAGGAACTTTGTGAAGGGGGGGTAATGTAGCGTCACGGGGGTGGGGAGAGAGGGGCGGGTCTTCTCAGAGGGGGTTCTAAGTGCGATTCTTCTTCGCGGGAGGTCTGTTGTTGTTTTCCGGTCAAGCTGTGTCCTACCTGTCCAAGTGTGGAATTCATTAAACCTGCAGTTAAGCACGACTTCATTCACTGCCTCGCCTGTGGTCATTACAATATACATATATGCATTTAGCCTTGTACCAGCGAAAGTCGTTTTTGACTATGGATCCGGCGATATGTTATCTTACACGCCGTTAAAGTTAGTATTGAGCCAGAAGTTAGCATTAAAACATCATAACACACGGCTGTTCAACACATTTGTCATTTAATGAAGTTGTTAGTTGACCAATTATGATCAAATCAAATCAAAATGTATTTGTATAACCCTTTTTACACGCAAGCATGTCACAGAGGGCTTCACATAGGCCTACGCCCATAAAACTGCCCCTCAACCAACCTAAACCCTCAAGGGAGACAAGGAAATACTCTCAGAAAAACAGATTGCAGAAACAAAACGTTATGCCCTGGCAGTCTGTTTAAGCAGCTCCGGCAGAGTTCTATACCGCTACGAGGGACTGCTAAACTGGCAGCGCCCTATCCCAACGGAGCTTTGAGAGCCGTTCCGCGGGCTATAAAAGCATGGAACCCGTCTCATAAATAGCTTTCCTGCTATTGATAAATAGTTCATCCAAAGTGGCACATTCCGTGATGCCTGTAAAGTATTCTCATGACCTAAAACAAGAACATTTTAATAAAAAATAAACTGAGAAAATACATTGTTATTGTATTTGGTGTTGTGAGCATGGTAATTATTACAACATAAAAAAACAGCATCGCCGTCCGTCTATCTTGCTCCCCCTAGCGAGGGACGTCCCTGCTATAATCAGAGACGAAAGCATCGCCGTCCTTGTTCTATGCTCCCTCTAAAGACGGACGTCCCTGATAATCAGAGACGGCCTCGTCCATACATGCAAAGATCAGCGCCAAAACTCCCCCTAGCGAGGACGTCCATATGGAGGGATTTAGCTGCCTCTCGCCAATTGGACAAACGGCTATGTTTGTTTGTTTAAGCTCCAAAAACGAGCTCAAATCAGCCAAAAGAATTTGTGGAAATTAACCGTGGAAGTTCCTAACTAGCATCACATCAGGCACAGAATTTGCATGCATTAGCAGGGTGCTCGCTGTGGTGGCGACGGCGTATACGGGACCGGTTCTGGTGGGCCGGCCTGGATCAAAGTCCAGGGACTATTTTTACTCCCAGTCCGTCCCTGATACAAGGTGCAAGGGCAGCTCAACATTAGGCTACGTCTATGTTTGTGAGACAATCATTCAGATTTTACATGTAGCACGACATACAAATCGTATAGGCTCTCAATTGCAGCGCAACATAACTTATAGGCCTATTTGAATGAAACATGAATTAAATAGCCTACTGACAGTTTCCTCAAAGCCTAAGACGAGGGAACCGCACTTAAATCGCCTCGGTTCGCGTTCACGCGTAGGGGAATGGAATTCTGCGAGGGAGTGAGAATTCGGCTTCAGGGGCTTGAGGAGAGAGTTCCGGTTTAGAGGGGCCTGAGGAGGGAGCGCTGCAGTTGGATAGGTCCGAAGTTGGTTCGATTGCATTGAGGCTCGATTGCTCTACCTGTACTTGATATCCCGGATGTCAAAAATCAGTTTGTTTTTTTACTCAAATTTTTTCGGGTCGAATTTTATAGGCTAGAATTTTTTGGGCTCAAATTTTTTCAGCTGGAAAAATTTCGGCTCGAATTTGATAGGGTCTAATTTTTTAGGGTTGAATTTCTAAAGATCTTAGATTAGGCTCGAATTTGAGCAACCTGATTTTTAATTTACATTGAAATATATTCAGATGAGAATTCAGTGTTGTTTAAATTTCAATATTAAGTATTCGATGCCTTTTAAAATTAAAAACATTATGGCACTGATTTGCTTCCATACATAAGAATCTTAAGAAGTGTACAAGTGTAACTCATACTAAGGGGCTAAAAATGTAAAAGATTTAGAATGAAATAAAATATAAAATGGCTATAGTACAAATAGGGCAACAAAGTTCTATATGGCAAGACGTTAAATACGTGTGGTTGACACACGGGGGCGTCTTAATACTTGCTTAGAACAGCTTTTGCTCAGTCGTTGCCGATCATGGCGCAGCGCGGCGCTTCGCAGCCAGTGTTTCCTAGGTGTAACACAGCAGATTACCAACAGTTGTTAATAGCAGTTGAGCCACAACTCAAGACCCCGAACCCACCCAAAACCTCCCATTATAACCCCTGTTGTCACCCGGAACTTCAAGGTGACCCCCCCCATAATCCTAGCCTGACGTTGTCATACTCATAATTCTAGTCAGAATATGAGTCTGATACCCCTCCGTTGGGCTGTGAGTATGGGGCGTGTTTCAACATGGTTTCAACCGTACCCGGAAAAAAATGCCTATTCGCTCAATTCGATAGACCTACAACCAATCAGAGCAACGTAGTATGTTGTCTGTTGAAAACAAATTCAACCCAAGCGCTCTTTGGTGACGTCGTGGATTACGTTACTGTTGATTATCTGTTCATCATCGTATAAAGCCCGCCCTGACAATGCAAAACTATTTCTACCGATGCAAAACTTTTTTTACAGATGCAAAACTATTTCACCCTACTTGCCTCATGAATGTCCCTTTACTTATCCTATTGTAAGTCGTTCTAAGAGCGTCTGCTAAATGACTAAATGTAAATGTAAAACGACAAATGTCTAAAAAGGAAACAAAATCCTCACAGACAATGGTTGGTATCATTATTGTGTCATCCCTGTCCAACCCGTTTTTACCTGACACCCATTTCGTCCTCTATACAGAAGTGACGTATTCATTTACTCGTGTTATTTGATCACTCTTGGATGGTATGCCTATTACCTGCGACAGAAGCATATAGGACTCCTTGTTTTTTCTACTTGAGCCCTTTTCATAAGGTGAGGTTGATGACATGTTTGGTGGTGGTACAGTTATACAATTTAATTTGATACTGTAATGCCTATCTACCAATAGATTAGTACAATTATACTGTTGATATTACAATTTGAGAATGAAAGAGCTTACAGAAACCTTTCATCAAAATCATACATCTTACTCTTGAAATGATTGAAAGTGTTTGTAATGTGATTTGATATCCACACCTATACACAAAGCAGACACTTTAAAACGTCAACGGTTGATACTACAAAATGTTCCTATTTGCTTCCTGTTCAGTGGTAAATAATTCCAGTCTTGACAGCACAGGCTTTTTATATAAGGTTCTTGTGTTGTTTTCTTAAATAGTTTTAAATCAACGTCTTCAAATTCAGTTCATTTACAGATGATGTGTGTGTGTTGCTGGTTTTAGTTGATTTGGAATTTTTCTGAGAAAATCTAGATTACTTTACAGCAGTTATACCAGGGTTTTTTGGATTAATATTATTATTGACAATGTTTATTGTTTGTGATGGCCTTCATAGGTGTTTTCCATCTCACACAGGTATGATCATGGTCAATTGCAAAGAAAAAGGACTACGACCTGCTTTGGTTAGCAGTCTTGTGGCAGTGTGCTTCCTTGGTCTCTTCTACATGTACTTCAACCCTAACATCCTCTCCCACTTTTCAAACAAGATGTTTGAAGGAAAAGCATTTTATGTTAGTCCAGACATGCAAAATCAAGAGGGGAATCAAACTAATGTCACCAATCAAACCACACCACAAGCAGAAAAGCAGAACTTTCAAGTGATCTCCAGCGATGACAATCCAGAACTGGACACTATTCTCTTGATCTGGATGTGGCCATTTGGAAGTTCTTTTGACATTCACTCATGTGCTGATTTCGACATTCAAGGCTGTCACTTGACCGACGACAAGAGCCTATATAATAAGGCACACGGTGTCATCTTTCATCACCGGGACATCCATGGAGATCTGGGCAATATGCCACAAGAACCACGACCCTGGTTCCAGAAATGGGTGTGGTTTAATGCTGAATCACCAGCCAATTCTCACCAATGGCCCAAATGTGACAACATTTTTAATCTGACCACAAATTATCGACAGGATTCCACTGTGCCTGTTCCTTATGGTTACTTAGTTGAGGTAACAGGTGTGGACAAACCCTTTGAGCTGCCAACGAAGGATAAATTGGTGTGCTGGATTGTGAGCAACTGGCACCCATCCTTCAGAAGAGTTCAGGTCTACAATGAGCTGAGTCAGCATGTCAAAGTAGAGGCCTATGGACGACACTTTGGTAGGTATGTAAACAACGAAGACTATACAAAAACCATGTCTGGATGCAAATTTTACCTGTCCTTTGAAAATTCAGTCTTCAAAGACTACATCACTGAGAAGTTGTACAATGCCATGAATTTAGGAGCAGTCCCAGTAGTTCTGGGCCCATCCAGGCAAATCTATGAAGAATTCATTCCAGCTGACTCTTTTATTCATGTGGATGACTTCCCCAATCAAAAGGAACTGGCAGATCGGCTGCTTTTCCTCGACACGAATGATGAAGAGTACATGAAGTACCACAGCTGGAGGAAGAACTTTAAAGTTAAGGGATGGTATTTTGGACTGGAACATGCATGTCGATCATGTGATTACATTAGACGGAATAAACGATACAATGCTATTACCAATCTGAATCAATGGTATTGGGGCTGAAGAGGCTGCTTGCGGTGACCATACATGTTTGAGCACACTTTCAAAAGGGTTTGAATGTTGGGATAAACATATACTACTGTAAGGACTAAGGCTTGCATTGCCTTAAGGTCTAGGCTATTTGTGCTTATATCATAGACAAGCTTAGTAATATGATTTCCAACATTCAGTTCAGACAGAATGCGCCTATAGGGATTGTTGACCAATATCATGACTGTTGTAGGTATAATTGCTATTTATATATATATATCTAATAAAAAAAATAAAAACATTCCGTAGAGCTCCATTAAGGTTACTGTGGTTATGTAACTCCAGTTATATGCCAGTAGTTGAGACCTATATTGGCCAAAGTTATTACTGCAAAACTCAGATGTGATAATGTTACCTACTGTGGAGCTACTATGGGTAATTTCCAAGGTACAAAAGTTACATTTGACATCAGAAACACTCACAACTAGATGGGCTTTATATTATTGTCATTTCACATTGTTACTATATCTGTTGATCACAATTTAATGTTATAATCACAAAGCAATGTCATGCAGCACATTGCTACTGTTTGAGCTATTCCAAATCAACAGCAACGTTTTGTTTAATCACATTTTAAAAGACTTATCTGGTTTATATACGGATTTTTGAAATATAATGATTTAACCAAATATTGATGATAAAAGCACAAGTGTTAAAGTTATCTGAACCCCTTGTGTGTAACCCTTTGAGAAAATATTGGGAGTCGTGTCACTGTTCGTTTGTGTTTAGGTGTGTGTCACAGTTCGGTGGTGTGTATGTGGAACGGAGCTCTCTCCTGGATAAGACGGATGTATTCGTGTTTCTCCAGACAGCCATGACACTCCTCTCCCCAGGATGCCAAAACTCTCCTCAGCTCAGCAACACGCAGCCTTGACAAACCAGCGCTGCTTAGGTCCCACAGCTGTTGCTCTACACAAAGGAAACACACATTAAACACAGAGACCTGCTTAGCAGGTTTATTTTCGAGATCACATATCAACACGTATACAACTACCAACCTAGTCTTATTCTTTTGCGTATCTATCAACCAGAGGCGTTGTTGGACATAAAACTCCTGACCACAAGCCCAATTGATACCCCTTTTTTTCTTTCAAGATTTCTGCGCACAATGCACTACTAGGCTATAGAAACTCCCCTTCCCCCTCACCCACTATACAACAGTTCAGGGACGCAAGTTTGATATCAGCTTTGGCAGGGACATCAATTGCTAAACTTTTTTGGCATTCATTTGAGCACAAATACAGTTGAGCTTTTTACCGTTTTTTAGCTTCATGTAATATTGTTTTTATGTTTTAGTCAAAATAAGATGATCGGTAGGCCTTTCATTTCAAAACTATCTTCAGTTTTGTAATTTTTTCTTAGCCTACCTCAATTCTGACTTGTGTGCCGAGTCCGACAGCTGCGGGGTTTTTCAGAAAGCAGGTTATGTGACATACCCGGGTAAGTTAACTCCAAAGCTGAAGCACAGCTTTGTTGCAACATTGCTGGTGGATATATTTATCCAGTTATGTTGCATAACCTGCTTTCTGGAAGACCCCCCTGGACTTCCGTGCTGCAGTGGCTGTTTGGCAGGTTCAGAAAAGCGCACTGACATTTTGCATTCATTCAGGTTTATGTTTTCGGTTAAACACTACACAAGCGTTGATTGGGATACTGTATAATTTTTTGGGGGGATTATCAATCTAAATTAATGCACTGACTAATGAAGTAAATTGTTAAAACTTACACGTTCGATTTTACTGGGGCACAGAACATTTATACTGGGGCACGTGCCCCAGTAAAAAGGGTCTAACAACGCCCCTGCTATCAACTACAGCCTACTAATAAACAATCCCAAATCTTTGATTTGGGGCATTGAGAAGGCCATTCATTTACCTAAATGCCCACTCGTGCAGAGTGCCGGACATAAAATTGGTGGCACACACAGAGATTAAATTGGGGAAACCTGGGTTGACCTGGGAGTTGATAACACCATTGTACTGCTTAGCGCGATTGTGGTTGTTAAACTTAGTGAAGCAAGATAACGAGAATGTATACCGTGTTGAAGGCCCTTTGTGGTAAAGTGCCTTGATAGTGTCACGTCGTGAAGTGGGGTTGGACCCAAATGCAGGGAAGTCAGCAGGGAAGTCAGCAGGCATAATTTAGGTATTTACACAAACATCCACACACACACTTGTCTCTTTAACTGTGTACCATATCTCAGCTGGCAGATCTGTGTATCTGTGCTGCTAAGCCGTTGGCAGATCTTCTCTACGGGTACATGAGAGGAAAGAGGGCGGGAAACAGAGCCGGTGACACGGGTCGCTGCATCACTAGTGGCTCCCAGGTAGTAACACTTGTGACACAAAGAGGAAGCCAAAAGATTGGGTCAGGGCAGTCTTAAAGACGGGGCATATCACTGTGATGGGGCATGTTTATATGTGTGTGTCGTGCTCTTACCAGTCTCCCCTCCTTCCCCTGGGCAACAGCACAGGTCCTCAATAACTCCTCCTCTACCAAGGCTGGACTCAACTCTCCATGAGCAGAGGTCAAGGTTTTGTAGATGCGCTGCAGAAAGCCAACACACACTAGACAAACAGTTACACTTATGTTAAACACCTAATCCCACTGAATTGAAGTGATAAATGTATAGCTACATGGTTTATTTCAAATGTTTGTTCAGGGGGAAAGGGCCAAGGTTTCAAGGCTCACAAATTCATTAACCTAGAAATTAGTAGATAATCTTCATCTAGGTAATCTCTCACTTTAAACAATTTGATGGGCCAAGAAATATCTTATTCTTGCTCGCTTCATAACTTCAACGTGGTCCCTTTGGCTCGCATTCACAGTCACAGCTATAAATACACTGTCATGCGTATAACTATCTCACCTTCACAGTCGCCGGCAGCGGAAACAGAAAAAGCTCCTAAACAATGAAGAACGATGAAAGAGGAGAGAAACATGTCTATATGGTATAGTGTATGATCTCTGTGTAAATAAGTGCAATAATGTATGAACTTCAGTTTCCCATTACTACCACCTGGAGTCGCACAACTAACTGAGCAGAATTCACTACATAAATTAGGTCACGGTAC
Source organism: Mallotus villosus (assembly GCA_903064625.1). Lineage (NCBI taxonomy): Eukaryota > Metazoa > Chordata > Actinopteri > Osmeriformes > Salangidae > Mallotus > Mallotus villosus. The sequence continues at coordinate 19,883 of CAEFZP010000107.1, forward strand.
CTATTTTTGCTGACGTTTGTAATTGGCTGAATAAGGTGTCACTATCCTACGGCAATTGCTCTGATTGGTTGAACCGAGAGCGTAACTTCTTACGTTGGTTTTCAGCAAGCAAGCATGGCAGCGATAGGGGTACACTTTGGATACACATGTGCCTGCGTTGCTATTTTTAAGGTAATAACTGTTTGTTGTAACAACGATTTTGTTTGTGATCTTAGTCTGTGAAAGATATACTTGAAAACTGTCGATTTCAGTGTCCTATAACATATAAAACGTAACTAGGGTATCTTGCTAGGCTACGCTATAGCCGGTGAGCTAGCATAGCTAGGCTAGCTATCTTGCTCATTTAACTACATCATACCGATAAACGCGTCAATTCCAGTTAGATGATGCTAGCTATCAGCAGACGGGCAGCGTTTAGTTTATTTTCCACCTACAGTACTCTAAGAATACAAGGTGATTTACCCCTAGGTCGGTTAATCCTTATGTGTTTTTGTGATCTTTTAAGGATGGACGGGCGGAAGTTGTTGCCAATGATGCCGGTGATCGAGTCACTGAAGCAGTGGTGGCATACAGGGGCACTGAGCAGGTAACTAACTCCACCAACGTCTCTGGAAAACGAAGTTGGTTCATCAGGCCAGCTGACATGTCCAACTGTTATTTACCTAACAATCGAAAACACAAACAGCACTCTTCAGTAAATGACAATTTCCCCTCTAGATTGTAGGCATTGCTGCCAAGCAGGGACGCATCCGTAATGCTACCAACACCGTTGTCAAAGTCAAACAGGTGCTCGGGAGAAAGTGAGAACCTGCATATGTTCTTGTCAGTTTATTTTTTTGAAACCCCATCATACACTGCACATCTCTACATCTCATTTACCGTCATCCCCTTGCAGCTTTGGCGACCCAGAGACACAGGCCCACAAAGCGGAGAGTAAATGTCCTGTGAGTATCAGATGGTGTGCTCAACTGCATCTCCCTGTTCTTGTCTCTGCATTTTTGTGAAATTAATGTGTGTGTATATACATCATTCCATGTGAACATGTGTGAGATTTTTGCTTTGTTTTTTGGCCTGCCAGTTGGTAAATCGTGGAGAGAAGCCCTTTTATGAGATCACAGGGGACCAGACCAAACATGTGTCTCCTGAAGACGTGGCCAAACTCATTTTCCACAAGATGAAAGGTAACAACATGGCGGATTCACACAATTATCTTCCTCTATCTTTCAACAGGCTTTCTTTTCACTATTTCAACAGGCCTTTTGGACCTCAGGGTGGATCATGGTTTCATGTGTTTGTTGTTTCCCCAGAGACTGCTCAGTCAGCCCTGGGCTCAGATGTCAATGAGGCCGTCATCACTGTTCCCTTTGAGTTTGCACAAGCTCAGAAAAGTGCTTTGAGGTAGGCAGAGCCATAGCTTCCAGCACCTCAGATTGGGTGATGGATTGCATAGTGAATTTCACAGCTAATAACTCATTAGGAACTGCACTAACTGTGTGTGTGTGTGTGTGTGTGTGACTCAGAGGGGCAGCTGAGGCAGCAGGGTTCCGTGTGTTGAGGCTGATCCACGAGCCAGCTGCTGCCCTGCTAGCCTATGACATCGGACAAGAATGCCCCTCCGGCAAAAGGTACAGTTTATTTACCTTAACCATTGTCGGAACATTCTGGACCGACGCACCGAAATGTTCTGGAAATTGCCCAGACCTTGCGTCCTTGGACTTCATCATGTGTTCCCTCATAGCCACGTCTTGGTGTATAAACTGGGAGGGACCTCACTGAGCGTGACGGCGCTGCAGGTGAACGGCGGAATGTTCCGGGTTCTCGACACGCTCACCGACCACAGCATCGGGGGGGAGAACTTCACACAAGCCCTGGCCCAGCACTTGGCCGCCGAGTTCAAACGGTAACCTGCATCTATGCACACCCCTCGGCGTGATATTGCTCTCTGAGAACAATATATACACGCACTCACACGGCACCTAAACATCTGGACGCAACCCTGATCTGTAACTCTCGACCTATGGGGGCACGGGAAACAGGTCATTCAAACAGGACGTGAGCGGAAATGCACGCGCGATGATGAAGCTGATGAACAGTGCCGACTTGGCCAAGCACTCCCTGTCCACGCTGGGCTCGGCCAACTGCTTTGTCGACTCTCTCCACGACGGCATGGACTTCGACTGCAACGTCTCCAGGTGCCCTACAAATAAACAGTCCCGTCCCACCCAGAACTCTCGTCTCTACACCTGTCCACCCTGAATTGTCAACATTGTTTCCTTTTCACAGGGCTCGTTTTGAGCTTCTCTGCTCCTCTCTCTTCAACAAGGGCATTCAGCCAATTAAAACCCTGCTGGACCAAGTTGGACTCTCAACGAGCGACATCAACAAGGTCAGAGCATGCGTCTTGGGAGAGGAAATGTATCTTCAAGGTTTTGCTCCGTAAATCACCACATTTGTGTGTGTATTTATTCCAGGTTGTTCTCTGTGGAGGCTCAGCCAGAATTCCTCGCCTGCAGCAAATGATCCGGGACGTGTTTCCCGATGTGGAGCACCTCAACTCTGCCCCTCCCGATGAGGTCATTGCCGTGGGCGCGGCCATAGAGGCCGGCCTATTGGTCGGCAGAGATAGCCCCTCCCCCGAGGAAGAGTCTGTCACAGTGGATGCGTGCGCCGGGGACATACTAGTCAAGGTAACGCGTGAACACAAAACCGCTGCAGTAGCTGTGTCCTTCTGATCAACGGTTGGATAAAGCGCTGCTTTGTACATGACAGGAAGTGGACGAATCAGGAGCGGAAGTGTTCAACGTGCTCCTCCCCTCCGGCACGCCCCTCCCCGCGCGACGCAATCACACCCTGACCGGGCAAGGACAGCTGTCATCCCTCTGCTTAGAGCTGTATCAGAGAACTGCTGACCAGCCTGAGAAACTAGCAAAGGTACACACACACAGGACCTGGTGAAGGTTCAACCCCACGCATGTGAGAATAGCAAGTTCTTGCTCACCTCCAAAGGAAAAACCTTGGAGGTGAGGATCCTTGGAGGAGGATCATTCAAAACTCAAGAAAATCCAATCTTAGATAAGCCTAATCAGAACCATGTACATGGCTCTGGTCCTAATCGTGTTTAGCTCTAACCAGCAGCTCTTAGCTCGCTCAGCCTACAAAATGTATGTGGTTGCAGCTATGGCAAATTTGCACTTATTGTAAAAAATGTTTTTTAAAGTATTTCTGTGTGTTTTGACATGTTCTATCCATTTAGGCTCCTTTTTAGAATATGCATCTATTGTATAGTGCATGTCATGTGTGGACATGCGGTGTCTAGCCAGGATCCACTATGTAGGAAGCCATAGGCTTGATGAAGTTGTCATGGTTCCAAACTCCTGGGTTTCTCTCGGCATACAGATCGTTCTGAGAGACCTGGAGCCCAAGGAGGATAGTCACGAGATCGCCACCGTGGTAACCATGAAAAGGTACAGCCCCAGTTCTTGTCCTAACCCCTTTAACTCATTTGTCTCTGTAGAGTGTAAATGTTTTGTGGGTCTGACCTCTCTCCCCCCCTGCCCCCCTCCCCCAGGGACGGTTCTCTTCACGTCTCCTGTGTGGAGCCCAGCAGTGGAAAGACGGAAGCCGTCAGCATAGCAGCAGCCGCATCCTGAAGTCACCAGCCCACCCCACCCCATCCCCCCCCACCCCCTGAACACACTCACTAACATGCATAAGTAACAAGCTTTTTATGATCAGTTAATAAACATTCTGAAAATCCAAGGGGTTCATCCTTATTTATACTATATATTTTTTAGTGTGTATATATATATATATATATATATATATATATGAGTGAAACTAAATATTACCTTCAGTTCTGTGTGCGCATTACAACCACTTCATAGGCATGATAAATACAGGAAAAATAAAGCTTTATTTCATAGAATAGATTTTTTACAAAGTTGCAGTTTTATAACAAGACCGACTTAACGTTTCATAAGGAGGTTGAGGTTACGGGTGTAGTAAAGAGGTACTGAGGTTAAAGGAAATCAACAGCTTATTCAGAGAAAGAGTGCAGGTGCCGTGAAGTATGTGCACCGCCTTAAGCTACGCCTGACTGGTGGTGCTGTGCGCAGGGTAAAATAGTGCAGAGGGACTGGAAAGATTGGGACTTGTGTGGTGAGAAGGTTAGGATACACCTGCATCTAGTAATCTGTAGTTTAGACTGCCAGACAACTCATTCCATAAGATTAGGTCCCCGACATCATGGTATACATACATACACCTGGGTCACATGTTACCAAGGTCAACTGAAAGCACAGATGTTTCATTTAGGTTCAACAGAAACCCAATATCTGAAAAAAACTATAGTGCACGCTTGTTAACTGTGCCCGGTTTGTCTTATTCCCCGCACGTGTAGGCAGCAGTGCTTATGCCATTGTTTTTGAGTTAACCAAGGGTCATAGAAAGCCCTAACTTCCTTTTCTGATGACCACTTCCTCCCCTGCAGCCAATTTCTTGTACAGGTCCTTTAGTTGTTCAGGGCACGGCGTCTGTGACTCGGGCGTGCAAGGAATGTCAAAGTCTGATGACGCCTGAGACTCTGTCAGATCCTCGGGCTCTGATTGGAGGTTGTTGCTGTCACTCTCCTGTCTCCACGACACACCATCTGTGTGTGTGTCTCCCCTACACCTCCTGTTTTCAAGGAGTATGGTGTCAGCTTGGCTTTGATGTTCACCTATAGAGGTCTGACTGGATGGGTTTGTAGACTGGGAAGATTCATCGCCGTCATCACCAAACAACTCTGGGGTCTGTGAGCCTGTGAGGCCTGAGTGGGAGGGGCTTATGGGGCAGCAGGAATGGGATTGGCTGGTATGGCTGTTCTGACTGTCAGTCAGTGGCTCTGCAGTGAAGAACTCATCCCAGCTTGGGAGGGAGGGGCTAGCATCATATACCAGCTCCTTTACGTTTTCTTCTCCAGCCTCCAATATTTGTTCTCCTTCCTCCTTCTCTTCCTTAATCTGTGTTCCTTCTTTGTCTGCCTCCTTCTTGGTCTCATTGTTTTCCTTCTCTTCCTTCATCTGTGTTCCTTCTTTGTCTGCCTCCTTCTTGGTCTCGTCGTTTTCCTTCTCTTCCTTAATCTGCGTTCCTTCTTTGTCTTCCTCCTCCTGAGTCTCCTCCTCATCCTCGTCTTCATCGTTGGACTCGGTACACTCTACGTAGTTTCTGGTTGTGGAGTGAGGCACTGTGATGGAGAGAGGCAAATGTTCCTCTAAGACACCAAGGGGCGCTGTGCTGGGGGGGCTCTGGGGTTTGTCTGCCCGCGTTGTTGCCACGCTCTTCTTCCTGACTGGCACGAGATCGGTCCCATCAAACAGCCAATCGTTATCGTCCACATCTGAAGGATGGGGGTTGGGTGGTGGTGGGGTAGGGGATGTGGGGGACGGAGAACCAATGACACGGCAGAATGATGAACTGAACCTCTTTGCAGGACTGGCTGGGTCAGTGCGGTCTCTCTTACCTTGGGACGGTTGGACAGCTCTGGTGCGTTTCAGGGTCCCCAGAGGTCTGTAGGTGAGCTCCGCAACGATGGTCTGGTCTCTGCACATGGGCTTCAACCTGGAGAGGAAAGAGACCATCACACCAGTCAAACACTACCACCATCTCTCAACTGGCCTTAAATCCTACCCCTCACATAGCTGAATGACCCTATAACCGGCTGTAATACACTAAGCTGTGTGACAAGGCGTGGCTGACTCACATCTCCGTGACCTCAGCATGGGTTCGACCAATTGGGACGACGCTGGGGTATATGTTGACCGGGTTCAGATACGCCAGGAAGTCATTGATCTGGTACAAAACAAGAGATGAGCAAGATGATCGCACCCAAACCAGTTCCTGGTTGGACTGGGCATACTGGTTATAACGTGTATCCTCACCTCATAGTAGGATGAATGGAAAGAGAAGCAGGCCCTGTAGGAACTGTCCCCTGTCCTGGAAACAAGGTAGATAACCATGAAATAATGACTGTGGATACATTATACGTACTTACGTATGGAATATGGTAACTTCGAGTACTTTGTCAATACTCCTTTTCTCATTTGAACAATCTTTTTTCGGCAAAAGATTTGCATCTATTTTAAAAGTGTCTGTGTGTGTGTGTGTGTGTGTGTGTGCGCGCGTGTCCACCTGACTATGACGTTGGTTTTCCGGCTCCGTTCCCCAAACCACATGGTTGAAGGTTTGATGCTGATGATACGCAGTGGGGTGCCGTCAGAGGCAACAGATCCGCATGGCAGTCGATTACCACGTATGAAATCCTCATCCTACACACGCACACGCACACGCACGCCATTTTTTTTGCTGAAAAGAATTGTACAATGACAAAAGGAGCATGTAGTGTACAAGGTCCCTAAAAGTTACCGTATGATGTCTGCAGGCATGTATCTGTGTGGCTCGCTCGGTCGTTACATAGCTAAGGATCTCAGGCATCTTCTTGAACATAGCAAGACTGTTCACATGAATCTGGGGAATAAGAATAGTCTTTGAATGAACAACCCGCTAGCCCTCATGGTCTCTACCCCAACACATGCACATCCATTTCCGAGCTCGCATCCATGTCGCTCTTAAAGGGGTGTTTTTTGAGGGAGAGCTCACCTGAGTGTTGAACTCTTCTCCCAGGTTGGTGAACAGGTACTCGTATCCATACGCCGCTTTACAGTTCAGCCACACCCTGTGGTACGCACTCCGGCCAATCCAGTCGCTCACCAGCTCCCGGATACCGTTCAGACAGGCCTCCTACACCACACACACTTTTAGATTCCATTTGTGATTTCAGTAATATTAGGATCATGCATTCAATCGCACACATGCAAGTATACTTACCCTGCTGGGGATCTTGTAGAAGCGTGGATCATAGAATGTGGAATCTAGATAGACACTTTGAATGTCTTTGACTCTGAAGAATGACAACCACATATATATTATATATATGAAATAAGTGTTTTTGTGTGTGTGATTGTTTGTAGGAGAGACAGACAGAGAGAGCGTACCTGTTCCCTGAGTGGAGGAGTTCTATGCGAGAGACATCTCCCACCGCCAGTCTGAAGTCTCCCGTGTACAGCACAGTGCCTTGAGCGCCCTCGATAAGAAACCTATCCAAATACAGAGTCCAGAGAGTTCCTGTTCAGTCGCTTCTTCATGACCAAACACACACCGAACTGTCTCCAAGTGAGGTATACTCACATGACCGAACCTGGACAGTGACCAGCAGTAAGGAGAGTCACCACAATGTCTTCTCTCTGCCCAATACAGACACAGTCACACACTATATTTGAGAGATTGGCTTTTTGACAAACTGTGTAACCTAGGCTACTTTAATGTTCTGTCAAGGTGAACCGTCAAACTTGACTCACCTCTCCAGAAGCTTCATCAATTAGGGCCACTTGAGTTGGACTATCCAGTTCTAATGCAATCTAGGACAAGCATTATTAAATACTATAAACTATTGATAAACAAGTGTAGTTGATGATGGTACTGCTATCATGAATGTGAGCTTACAATGCGATCGTCCCAAAAGTCATACTTGGGATTGTTCAACAAAAGCTCCCTGGTCACAAAGGAACAGTACAGTTTGGCCGTCCGACTGGGGTGAGATGCGAGAGACAGCAATTAAAAGACATGTTAAGGCCTCAATATGCTTCTGCGTCTCCGTTTTCGGGTGGGCGGGCTCACGGATACGCACGGATACACACGGATAGACTTCGTTTATAGTTCTCCGTAGGCTGTGGGTGCTGAAAACAATTCACCGCCAGAAGAGTAGGTGGCGCTGCACTGCGATGCTAGTTATAGGTTATCGAAAACTCGGAGCAAATTTACAAATGAGCCGTTTCATCAATAAAATATGCACAGTTTCAGCGACTACACTGCCCATTTCTTGTCACATTTGAATTCAAATGCCAATTTACATGTAGGCTACTGTTTAGCTGAAATATGAATTGTAAAAACTGCTTCGATCTCTTTGGTGATGTTTGTGATGCTAGCTGGAAGAGCAGCCTGCTTTGACTGGGTGTGCAGTGAACATTTCTGGGGGGTTATTATTATGATTACGGAAAGGGATCGTATATGTTTTTATATTGCTACCATTTTAGAGACTGCTTATCGATCCGAGTGTTAATCAGGTGCGGAGCCAGACGTTGTAAACATTCCGGGTATAGCCCAAACCAACAACGTATTGGGGCTTGATTTGCAAGAACGCGACGCTGAGCGCCTCCACGGTCCTCTTCCACATATTAAAATAGTCCTGCTGCCAACGAATAATGCACCTAATAATATGGTGCCTGCCATGCCATGGCGGGCTGGACCAAATGATTTTTTGGGCCGCATATGGCCCGCAGGTCGGACGTTCCCCACCCCTGGTCTTGTTGGTCACGGCAACCCATAGCGGCAAACCCGCCCCTGACTTCTTAATACGGACCAATCACAGCCAAGGGGGTCTCCGTCGCTCTCCGTCGCTCTGCGTAATTTCGACGGATAGTTAGAAAATTCAGGAGGTGCACGTCAATCCGTCAAAAGCTCTCCGAGGGCTGACGGAGAGCACGCAGAGGGCGTTCCACGGAGACGAGGGCGTTCCCTCCTCTGCGTTTTTCGAAAAACGCAGAAGCATAATTAGGCCTTTATACTGAGGGTACCGTAGGCTACAAGGTGTGAGTTCTCAAATTAAAGCGAGCACAAAACTTAGAATCTTACCTAAATTTTAACTTCCTTTTCAATAGGGGCCCCTTCAGCCCCTTCATGTGATCTACAGTGAACAATTCAAATTAGTTTGAGTTAAATGTTTTCACATTATAATGTTAAGTAGTTTATGGATGGCCGTAGCTCAACACTGGAGTTAACTCATATTCGACTTTACCTTTATGGCAGTGAGATAGAAAATAAGCCCGGGCATGTAAATTCTCCTTATCAAAACGGTCCAGCGATATGGTGGGATACTCCTTCATGCGACCCGGGAAAGAACTCATTTTGAACTAACTTTATGGTTTAATACTACTAAATAAGGAAAGTACTTAAGTCTGTGGATACGTTCTCCATCCAGGACACAGCTGGATGGTTTGGCATCGTACACTGAAGACTGAAATACAACAAGAACAGCCGCTCTTTCTTCTTCCTTAATCCCCAGTAATATGACTCACTGTCGCCATCTACAGATTAGGAGGGTAGTGTAACAGTGCCTATTTTTTTTATCATGGTCCATTCTTATTTTTTTCCTCTTTTTAAGTGTAAACCTGATAAATGGGCTTTCCATCCCATATTATGCTTGATAATTGTAATATTTTATTTTTTTTGTGTTGGGTGCAGTTAGCAAAAATGCCTTTTTTGCCTATTTTGGGGCAAAATAAAAATGGCCCTGGGTTGCTAGGCAACACAAGAGAAGCTACCGACCACTTCAACAACAACACCACTTGTTAGCTTGGAGAAGCAGTGTCCGATACAGCTGTAAGTTACATTACGAAGTATTTAGCATCATGAGTAGACTAATTATATATAGCAAACTGTTTGGCATTTGTAGCGCTTTGTGCAAATGTTCACAAATGTAATAATCCGCTCCCTAGCTATCAAACTAGCTCTAAATTGAGAAGTTATCCACAGACAGACAGCCAGCCTGAACTGTTGAGCTAGCCTAGGCTACTAGTAGATACTAGTAGCCGTCTAATTTACACTGCTGTAGTACTGTCTGATTGAGCTGCTAAGCAGCTTTGCAAAAGTGCTGTATATTGCTTACACATAGCTAGCTACCAAAATCCAAATTACCCAGCGGGATAGTGGAAATACCAGATCAATCACACAACAGTGCAGAATACCTTTTTGATGTTAATAGGAGGTGTGTCCAGAGTTGCTGCTCAGCAATACATTTTGAGTGGAGTTTGTTTATTGATGATGGATATCGAGGAAAATGTAACTGTTTATGTAGTAGTTGTTACAGCACAATACAACATACTGAAATAAATATTCAATGGAAAGATACACCCCTAAAATCAGAGAGAAATTGTACATGTTTACATTGTTGCAGTAAACAACTTTATTATTTCCCCTTATTAGGTCATCTGTGGACACCTTTCATTCAGCATAATGTCTTTTACCGAATATCTAGATGGCAATTCTACACCAAAGTCCATTAGCAGGGCCAAACAATGGACAGACGAGGTGGAAAACTTGTACAGATTCCAGCAAGCTGGATACAGAGACGAACTGGAATATAAACAAGTAAAGCAAGTTGATCTGGTAAACAACTTCATCATCAGCTGATAAAAAATGATCAGTGGCAGTTGAATGCATTACAATAGAAGTATGTTCATTCTGTTTTTGTCTCTGTGACTTAGATTGACAGGTGGCCTGAGACTGGCTTTGTGAAAAAGCTACAGCGTCGGGACAACACATTTTATTATTACAACAGAAAAAGGGAATGTGAAGACAGAGAAGTCCATAAAGTGAAGGTCTATGCATATTAGGTCACACGTGTCCGAGATCTTTTATTTTTTTAAATTGTATTTTACAAATTGTGAATAAGACTGTGGCCAGTTACCCAAGTAGTAACTGTATAGCTCAGCTCACTGAATAAATTATGTTGAGCTGAAGATATAAGTGTGTGAAGTATACAAGTAATCACGTGAGTTTATACAGTCGTGAATTTAAAAAAAGTCTGCTACCATGTGATCTTTACAGATCACATATACAATGTTTTGCTGTGAATCAAAATAAAGTAGCCTACTGAAATGTGGGGATTATAAACTGGAACGCTCCCATCATGTGATGGCAGCATGAGGGGTGGGATTACAGAAAGTGTGACCCCGCAGGCTCTCAAATTCAGCCTTTCAGAGCAGATGATTGGGTGCCATTCATGTTTGTTCTTCAATACAATGTGTTCTGTATATAATCATTTGCAATAAGTGCTTTTGGATTGCTGTCCCATTTCATGAGACGTGTAATGGTTTCAGATGCGCAATGGAATGGATTTAAGCAGCAGGTAAACCAAAACAAAACAGCTTTCATTTCACTTTTGGATGTACAGTAGTAAATTATTGAGGTTATAGTGACAGAATCTGTTTTTATTTTTGACAGTATGGATTCCTAAACATACTAAGGTTACTAGCTAAAGCTTTCTGTAAACGTTGCTGTGTGACACAACTGTAAACATTTTATGACAAACGGGACAAAAATAGCATCGTTTTACTTGGGGTGATTTTCTCATCTAGTAGTATTCTTTATGTCGGCTCAATAATAATCACACAGCGGAGCCTGTTCATTACCTTTAAATGCTAGGTAGCCTAGCTAGCTACCTGATTACCTGCACATTAGTCCAACCACAACGACGAAACAGAATAAGCAGCAACATCCTGAATGCTACATTGTAGCTAGTTTATATTGGAATGTGCCAAAACGTGCAATCTGATACGGCGTCGCTTATTATGTTCTGACAGGTGAGTCAGTTCAAACAACACATTTCTTTGAAGTTTACTAGTACCCAGTAAAAAAGTTGCTTAGCTAGGACTTAGGTGTACTACACTTGCTAGAACGTGCTAGCTGTCAATATCCTAGCAAGTCATTAGGCTACTACAGAAGATAGGAAGCGACTATTCTAGTCATATATGTATGTACATAGTTCAATTAAATGATGTTATCCAGTGTTATATTACTTGAAAACTCGTTTGTTTACTACGGTTAGCTAGCCTAGCTACGTGTTAGCTGGCAAGCTCATAACGCGTTAGCCATTAGAGCTAATAGCACACAAAATGAAGTGGTGTGGGACAGCGTTAGTTCGATTAACTGTACCAATCACAGTGTCAGTGTCACAAGCCAAGAGACCGCAACAAAGTGGCTAAAATATCCAATCTAGTATCTTCCCAGCGAGCAAAGATGTGTTGTCTCCTTGACAAGTATGGGTTGCCTTTATGGGGTAGCTAGCTAGCTAGCTGTGTTACTAGTTGATTGAAATGGCACTACCAAGATAGGTAGCCTACCTAGCTCATTAATGACTTGTATTTATAGCTAGCACCAGCTAACAAATACTCCCCAGGTTCTTCTAGCCAACTTTCTCTTATTCACCTCAGCACGTAATTAGCTAGCAAACTAATAAAACGGTTACTAGTGCCTAGTGTTGGTTGTGCAGCAGAATATCAAGTCAGCTCTAGCGGTATAGCTTGCGAGTTGAGATCTTTTTTATGATTAGTACTGTCTACACTCTACTGACAGCAGTACTGTGTTGTGACAGCACCTATAAACACAATTGATCGTCAAGTGTCAGGTATTTGATGGTGTGCCCTATCAGCTGTCCTACATAGCATAAGCCCACCGAATCACAAGGCCACAATGGAATGCTGCTTTAGGTCAGTAAGTACTATAATAGAGCCCTTGTTTCGTTTGTGAGGTTTTGCTGAGAAAGCTGGATCAAGCTGTGTGCTTATGACCTAAATTGCAGCTGTCGCAAGAGGAAACAGGCAACATGGACAAGAATATCTCTGTTCCCTTTTCTTCATTTTCTTATTGCTGATGACTGGGTTCAGTGGCAGACGAGTTTATTTTCAATGATAACAGATATTTCTCCTTTCCAGGGAGGATATCATAGGAAACCTTTGACTAAAGTAGAGATGTTAGATGGGGGCTGCCCGACTACCATGACCTCTGCTCCTCTGAAGTATCCCAATTCACTCTACCCTGCCCAGCCCTATCCTTCACCTCCCACCCCCGCCCCACCTCTCACCTCCTCCATGACGGTGGAACCCAAAGCCAGAGGCAGGTTTAGGATATGTATCTATCAATTGTATTGTTAGGCTGCTTACACAAATATAGCATGAATATTGTCAGCGTGGAGGGACCTTTAGAATATGAGAACAATGTTTTGAAATGTTTCTCTCACATTTTGCAGGTCAGGACCGTGGTTTGGGGTTGGTTGACGATGTCTCTTCTCGTGTAAAAGACCCTACCCTCTGTGGAGGTGTTGGCTATCATGCAGTTCCTCTCGATGTCCATGAGGTGGCACTGCTAAAAACAAGGCCATGGACGACTTCACCACACGCACATATGGCACCAGCGGCCTGGACAACAGACCTCTGTTTGGAGAAACGTCAGCCCGGGTAAGCCTAGACCGCGTGTTTGTGTCTGAGACAGACATGGGCAACGTCATGTGGGGCTCTAAGATAATTTCCTCATTCTCATTACAGGATAGAATCATCAACCTAGTGGTGGGAGTGCTCACGTCACTGGTCGTTTTAGTAAGTATTCTAAACGGTGGGAATGTCTAGACTCTGGGTCGTGTTTCGGTGGCATGCCTCCAGTGCTAATGACACTTCTACCCCGACTGTTGCCCAGGTGACGGTGATCAGTTCGTTTGTGTTCCCCCTGCCTCCACGGGGCCTCAACGTTTTCTTTGCCGTGTGTATCCTGCTGGCCTGCGGCTCCGCCATGGTGCTGGTGAGTAACCTTCCCTACACACACACAAACACACACACAGACACACACAAATACTCACCAAACATTTCATTTGAGTCTTCAAACTCACAAACAAAACACACAACAACAAAAATTCCTCTATCCCTCGCTAGATATTCTGGTACCGTCAAGGGGACCTGGAGCCCAAGTTCCGGAACCTGATCTACTACATGCTGGCGTCCATCGTGCTGCTGTGTCTCTGTGCCAACCTCTACTTCCACGACATAGGGATGACGTAAGGAGCCGTGTGTTGGAGATCATGCCTTAGCCACTTGACGCACCCACAAGACCAAAAGAGAGAGAGACTCGACACGGACACTTGACTGAGTGGACTTGGCTGTACAAAGCCGTCTTCCCATACCAAAATGGACTTTGCGGACACGGTCGTCCCTCCCTTGCGCACACACACACACACACACGGAAGTATGTAGTGCAGTAGAGGCGTACCAAGCAGTGGTGTGAACACGAGGAACATGGAGCGGACTCACCCCTGGTCTGGGGGGAGGAAGAGGTGGAGGGGCAAGGAGGAGATGAAGGACGGACCTGCAGCTTCCTCCCTTCTCACCTCCCACCTCCCACACTGTAGGCACACACATTCAGTCACACACACAGCTGCAGAAACAAAGAAGCAACCGGAATCTGTGATAACTATATGCAGCATTACTTCGCTGATCACCGTCTCGTTCTGTCAACGAAGCCAACATCAAGGTTGGGTCCCATTCCATTTCCAGATTGTGTCAATTCAGAAGAAATTCTTTTCAGGTGACTAAATCCAAATCATGAATATAAAAAGATGTCTGCCAATTATTGCACTAAGGTTGAACCCAACCTTGTATTATGTGAATATAGTAAGTCTACACGGTCATGCACACGCACATAGGCCAACTACAGCACTTCAGATGAAGTACCAGTCATGTATGCCAAGCTGACAGCAGAGTTGAGCCAGTTAGAGCAATAAAGGAGATGTTTTTATGCAATGGGTGACTCCTGACCTGTGGTGTCTGCACATGGTAATGACCTTAGGATTGTTAAAGCCACTTGTTGCTTTTTTATGTAATATGTTATGTAATAAACAATCATGTATCCTGGCTGGACTCTTGCTCCTTAAGTCCTGTAATCATCAAGAATGTGGGCTATAGTCAGGGTCAATTGTAAATGGATAGTATGTGGCCAAGATTCATTTGCACAAACAACGAGTAGAACTCAAATAAGACAGGTTTATGTATCTACCTCCGTGTTCTAATCTTGTTTGTGTCTATACGATACCCGTTCGTCCGTCCGTCATCTGCCGCTTCTCCAGGGGTCGGGTCGCGGGGGCAGCAGGGAGGCCCTAGACTTCCCTCTCCCCGGCCTCTTCCACCAGCTCTTCCTGGGGGATCCCCGAGGCGTTCCCAGGCCAACCGAGAGACATAGTCCCTACAGCGTGTCCTGGGTCTTCCCCGGGGCCTCTTCACAGTGGGTATACAATACCCAATATACAATATTACTATTTCTAACCCTCAAGTATCTGGACATGGTGTTTTCCATACCTTATATAACCCATTCATGGTTGAATGTTTCTTTTCATATATTAAAACACTATTTCCCTCCTGGAGGTCTGGTCTACCCAAATATTCATTTGTTGTATCTGATACAAATCCTAGTATCTTCTCACTACTAATTAGGAAAGTTATTAGGCTGTTATCTCCTTCACAACACTCACTCTCTTACCACTCTCGTTAAAAAGATCTTTGCTTCCGTCAAGTGATGAAAGTCGTGAGGAAAAAGCTTTCAAAATGTTTTATTACACAATAAATAAACACAAAAAAGCACCGGAAAAAAAGATATGGCAAATAATTAGTGCTCTTAAATATTTACATATATTAGGATTGTAATGATGGGCATGGTCCTACGAATACAGAAGGTGAAAAAGACATATCCTGTCGAAGTAGATACATTTGTAAAGAAATGTTTGACAAAAATACATTCATGTGAGTAGAACTTTGTCTCGTTACACAGAACCAGATGAGGATGAACATTCACACTCGACCAATCCCTCGAACATTTGAGCCTTTCCTAAACCACGTGACGATATTCATCGGCAGGGATGGACGCATCTTGTGTCTTTAGCACATTTGGACTAAATAGTGTCTAATAACAGTTTAATGACGTGTGTGTGGATGAAATGGAGAGTTGGCTGAGGAAGTATGGACCACTACTGTGGTGGTCAACATCTCTTACACTCGCTTCCTTTCAGACGGAGACCAAAGTGCAAGAGATTAGCACCGTGAGCGTCCAGGCTAACTTCCTGTGTGTCCGTGATGAGGTCATCCCACCCGACCACGTCTCATAAGGCCCCTCTGGACGCAGACAGGAACGGATTGAAATGCCGGCAGGCTTGATTGAGCTGTGGATTTGTACATCAAGCTCAGCCAATACAAATAAATAATCAAAAATCACTGGCAAGAACCATGGTCTCCACTGTCCTGGGTTCCAGTGATGGGATCTCGTGAGTCCCACTCACCCTTCAATCTGAACCCTCCTGGCTCTCCAGGATCGGATCTACGACAAACACAGTCAGTCAGCGCATGTGTGTTTGAAAGAGAGAAAGCAACTGAAAGAGTGAGTTTGTACCTGTCAGTGTGCTGCCAACATTCGCTGGAGAAACAATCAGCACTGTGCTCTCTGTAATTCCAGCATCCACCACTTGCTCCTCGACTGTGGGTGAACCCAGTGCCTACCACACACACACACACACACACACACAATTTTCTATCCACAATACAACCTTGGATTTGCAACGCGTGTGTGTGGGTGGAGGGAATAGGGACGAGTACCTTTTCTGTGAGGCCGTCTGCTATTGGCTCCTGGGGATCAGCAGGTTCATTTCCAGAAGAGTCTACCAAGAGGTTGTCTGCCAGCTGCTCATCCTCGCCCCGCCTCTCTGTCTCCACAACCAGCTCCGATTGGCTAAGCGGCTCTGAGGAGGCATGCTCAGAGGTGACTGTCTGGATGATGACGCCGTCACTCGGGCACAAACCGTCCGCCTAACATGCAAGTAGACAAATAAGCACACACACACCAATTATGTAAGATGAGTACATGCCTATGCATATTAAAGCCAGTTTCTGTGTCCAATATTTAACACTAACCGAGAGGGTTTGTAAAATGATGTGTTCTGGTGATGAGGGGGAGGAGCTGGCCGTCAGAGTAACCGTGGGATTGGTCGACAGGCTGAGAGGCAGTCCCTGATTGGCTGCTGTCTGAAGGTAGTATGTCCCTGGAGTCCCAGTTGGCTGAAGGTGGAATGACTGAGGAACACCAGATATATATTTACATATTTAGATCAAAAGTGAATATTATGTATATGTGTGTGTGTGTGTATGTATGTGTTACTCACAGGTAGGATCTCGAAGGTCTGCAATGCCCCAGTATTGAGTGTTATCGTCTCTGTATCACTGGCAGCAGTGGAGCCGTCTGTGGCTGTGAGAAATCAGAGTTAGTGAAACACAAAAAACACACACACACACACACACACACACACATACACAATGTGTTGCACACTCACAGAGGTGTGTGATCTGCAAGGGGATCTGGACAGGTATCTGTAGAGCTGTGACAGGACTCTGGGCGGAGTTACTGCTCTCCTCCAATCGGGTGACACGGATCTGAAGGGATGGGGTGGTGGTAGCTGTCCCGGTTCCAGACGCCTGAGACTCCATCACTTCCTGTAGACCCTTCAGCAAGACTACACACACACACATACAGTTCCATCTTTAATGCTTGTTGATACCTTAAGGCAGTGGTTCGCAACCCTGGTCCTCAGGGCACCCCTGTCCTGCATGTTTTAGATGTTTCCCTGCTCCAACACACCTGTTTCAAATGAATGGTCATAAGCAGGCTTCTGCAGAGCTGGATAACGACCCATTAATTTGAATCAGGTGTGTTGGAGCAGGGAAATATCTAAAACATGCAGTAAAGGGGTAGGAACCACAGCATGAAGGAAGGTGATAAGCAGGAAGTGTATGAGGATGCAAGGGTATGGATGAGCCCGTTTTTTGAGTGTGTTAATTTTTTTACCATTTATGGGAAGCTCTTTGTGATTGGCCACTTGTCGCTTGATGCTCCACCACTTGGACCGGAGCCACTGAGGAGAGCGGACACTGCTCCACCCACCGGACAGCTCCTCCCAGTTCAGCTCGTTCTCATCGTCCACTTCCAGCTCCGCAATCCTACATGAACACACACACAGACATTAAACACCTCAATGATACAGCTTCTATGAACATTCATGTAGGGCATCAGTAACAGTAAGGCGTGCTCTCCTGTCTCACACACACACACACACCTGCGTACTAAGCTGAGGTCGTCGTCTTTCGTCCACTCCGTCCCCCCGCTGTGTTTCCAGTTGAGGTAGTTGAGCCACTTGGAGCGGCACTGCTTTTCGGAGCGCGTGCGCACCAGCTCTGCCACCGAGGCCCAGGACACGCCCCCCGTCACCGCCACACCCGGCGTCACGCCCGCCAGCTCGTACACCACCTCGGCCAGGCGCCTCTCCTCCTCCTCGCTCCACTTCCCTACACACACACACACGCATTCAGAGAATCTGAGTCACACACACAAATCCTCCTTTTCACACCATCAGAACCCTGAATGTCACAAGAAGTACAGCAGACCAATAAAGCTAATAGTGCCATTTCAAAAAGGATGGAAAAATCGAATGCGAACGAGTAGATAGCTTGCGTGTGAGCGCGTGCGTGTGACCTGTGTTGCAGGTGTCCTTCATCAGTCGACAGCGGTCTTTGACGGAG
>CAEFZP010000108.1:0-75713 GCA_903064625.1 Mallotus villosus
CCAGACCACTCTTTCTAGAACATAGACTTGTGTCATTGGGATAGACACAAATAATTTCAGTCCTTCAGTACACACAGCCTTAGTTTTGTCAACTGAGCCGTCTCGCAACTTTTTGAAATGGAAATGGAACCCATCTAAAAGCCCTCTCTCCATAATTCAGCTACTGTCGGCAGTCAAAGTCATGTGACGACTGTTACGGCCGGTAGGGCCTTAGCTGGTGTTGGTCTGCCCTATGTTGTGTTTGCCCCTCCCTTCTGTTCTCCTCCCTGTCGTTGTCCGTAGGTGGGTGTCCGTGATTGGTCGAGATCGCTGTGCTCGTTCCGGATTTCGCCCAATTCCGATCCCGGCCGTCTTCCCCGGCTGCCTTTAAGATCCCGGAACTGTCTACCAATCGGGCAGTCATCCGTCCGCATTCTGTGTGTGCTGTCCTGTTAGTCTTGTCCATATACCATTATCATTCGTGTTTGTATTTCGTGTTGTACGTTGGTCGCTTACGGGGGAGAGGGGACAGGTACGCCGCCCATGGGCATACACTCTCATCACGCAGCTTACTCCCTTGTTATTTCACTAGGCAAGGAGCGGTGCCGCCCGCATTATTTGGGTTAGGCCGGTTATTTAGCACTTTTATTGTTTTCATTCCTTTGGCACCGTTCATGGTCCCCTGTTCCCCTTATACCTGTCTGTCACAAATAAACACACGGTTCTATCATCACCCTCGTTTGTGTTCGTGTTGGCTGCTATTGTTAGACCCTCCTTTGCCCCTAGACCTCTAGCCTTCGGGATAGTTTGCTCAGCCCAGGGGTTGTAACAACGACAGGTTAACTTTGACAGCCCTCATTTTTATGTTACATTTTCATTTGCACAAGAGAGAACACACATTGAAACATAATTTGTCACAATAGGTTCAACAAAAACTGTAATTGAAAAGGTCAACGCAAATTACAGTTTTTTTATGGCTGACAAGGAATGTGGAACATTTATCTTTAATACAAGTGTATGTCAGTTGATCCTTATATATTAGACACAACTAATATATTTAAGCTTTACTGTTCTTTTAGTAACAACGTTGGTAGAAGTTGAAGTGACATGTTATATTCCAAAAATGCTTTTGGGACATAGAGATGACACTTAGTATCATTAGACATTTAGTGTCTAAAGTAGGGCAAACAAACTGAAAAACCAATGATTGAGTGAGGACTGCAAACATTTTGTTTATGTTGTGCAGTTGTTGCAAATAATTTAAGGCACAAGACAGAAAATATATAGCTACACACTAAACATATACTGTACTGTCTGAGAGGTACCTTCACAATTGTGAACTGGGGGTACTGGAAACTACAAAAAACATTTACTGTCAGAAAACTACATCAGTGACAGTCTAGTAAACCTGCTCCTTTGGAACTTGTACATAGTTGGAGACCTCAATGAGGTTGTGATCTGGGTCTCTGAAATAGAGGGAGATAATGGCCCCTACTGCCCCACTCCTCTCCACCGGTCCTTCCTCTACTGACACACCACAGGCCTGCAGAGGGAATAGACACAGAGATAATGAGGTTGCTGAAATTATGAAGACAGGGATAACACCAATGCTTCCCTCCTGGGTAAACAACTTTTACATACAAGGTATAGATGATATTATTGTCACAAATCAGCAACCTGAAGGTGTTTAGCCACAATGGTCAGGGGTGTTTCGGTGATGAGACACAGGTCAGCTGACCCAGAAGTGGGACACTTGGCCTTGGGTTCAAACTCCTTGCCCACCTCATGTAGGTTGAACTTCTGCTGCCCAAAACCTAAAGCCGTACGATTCCCCTGGAAGAAGTACACAAATATTGCCATCTAGTAAGTGTGAGAAAGTCAGAATGTCCATCATTTAAAAGGCTCAAGGTTGCTATTCTACAAATATTAATCGAATCCTACCACCTAGACTGTGAGAAATAATAAGACAGATTGCCAATATTTCAAAGGCTCACTGAGGCTGTTCACTAACAAATACCAATCTAATATTGCCATCTTGTGGACATTATAGGTTGTTTTTACTATTCTTTAGATTTGTGGAAGTGAGGGAGATGCATATTTGCCACCTTACCGAATTGCAATGTCACACTGAAACTGTCAAGTTAAAGATGAGTTTGAACCTTACTTTGGGGTTTTAAAGAAAATGCACAGGAAGAAAATTGAAAGAAGGGAGGTGACAATCTCACTGTGGATCAACGAAACGCAGAATCATACACGCAACGCAGCAATAGGAACACACATGCAACAGAGAGGAGGCTAACAGGTGCCTTATCAATTGTGGGCTAATCTAAAGTATAAAGCGGATGCAAAACGCCACAGAACGCTGAGAACAGTATGTATGTATGGAGCATTGTGCACATCTGAAATATCTACAGTCTGGAGAGGCAGCCATTTTTTTTATTGTCAAATTTTTCTGAGTTTTACACTTGATGCACTTCCCAAACTTGAATAAGGGACTGAAATGATCTACATGGAGATGTAATTCACTGGATTCCACTCAAAGTGCTGAATAACTGAGTCCCAGGCAATAGCTACGTTTCCACTTCTTTCTTTTTTTTCAGGTTAGCAGCATTTTTGGTCAGTTATTCAACAGCAATCAATTACGTAAAAAACCTTTAGAAATACAGAAACAGAGCACACAAGTCCCCAGCAGTACACAGTAACCAACGTGTGAAAGAAAAGATGCTTTAAATATTTAACTTTACGTTTGAAATAAACCACTGTAGAAAACACTTTGAAAATGTGGTTGACAGTTGTAACAGCTCAAATGTAAAGTGCAAATCGACGCGCAAATTCGCGCAACATTATTTTACAACAGTCAGTATAAACACAAGTCATTTGGAATTTACAAATAACTAAACAATTTCATGCCCTCAACCGGACCAGGTAGCAGACGATCGCTGCAGTGACTAACTATTTTTAGCACAATAAGCCACGATGCAGGAGCAGCGGCAGACTTTGACGGAGGTAAGATTTAAAGTAAAAAATAACGGTAAAAAAAGTCCAGAACTGGAACCGGGAAAAAATCCAAGCCAGGAGCTGTACACCTTGACGTCCGAAGGCCAGGAGAGTGGGAAAGTGGAAGATCACCTACCCAGTCAGCTACTGGCAACTGAGAGACCGGGAGTCCAAGCAGAGAAACCTGGAAAAGAAAAGTTAAGTCAAATTAAAGGAAAGTTCTCCCTTGTTACCTGCGCGTCACCTGCAAAGGGGAAAGATCAGCTCGGAATCAGCTCTGAAGTCTGTGGAGAAGCTGAAGATGGTGAGTACAGTGGCAAAGAGAGCATTTTCTCATCTGGCCAACAACTTGCAGAGGACCTATGAGGATCTGCCTGAGCAAGACCTTGAAAATGGTTTCAATGCACTCACTATGGCAGCTGAAAAAGTCTGGGAAGTCAATGATGACTTGGAGGCCAAGCTCATTGCTCACAAAGAGGCTGAGCTGGGCACTGGAGGAGAAGCAGTGTTAACAGAACAGCAAAAAGCCAACCTGACAAAGGTTGCCAGTGAGAGTACGGCTAACGTGAACAAAATCATCTTGTCCAAGACGTGCTGTGGTCCAACTTTGGAGCCAATGAAGTGCTCACCACTTAAAGTCAGAGTGCAAACGCACGGCTGAAATAGACCTGAGGGGGAAATAAGAGGCCTATGAGTTCATGCTGCAAGACCTCACAAAAAACGTTGAAAGAACTGCATGACCGATGGATTCCATCAGAGCAGAAAAAGTTAATCCAAGATCGGCTTAGAGAGCTAGACCTCGCAATCCCCGCGCTTGTGTCCAGGATGGCCGACTTCATCCAGGTAAAGCTGGAAGAAGAGTACAGACGACAGACGAGGACTATCCACCAAAATCCTCCCATCCCCTTAATCAAATTAAAGCCAACAACTCTTCTCAAGTTCTTTGGCATTAAACGTGATTTCCATCGGTGGAGGAAAGATTGGGAAGCACTTCAAAGGCAAGGTGAGCCCACAGGTTCAAGAGAGGTGAAGAAATTCTAGTTGTTGGACAGCTTGGATGAACGAATCACCCGATACCTCAGGCTCACCACCTACAACACCGCAGACTACGTTTTCCGTGTCCATGGAAATCGCTATGGAACCCAAACCACCATCGCCATTTAAATTCTGGAAGAGTTGCAGGGAATGCCAGCTGTGGAGAGTCACCAACCACAAAAGATAGTGGAATTAAGGACCTAGGGGCATGTGAGAGGTGCCTCGAAATCCATGCCATCCTGGGGAAGGAAAGAAAAAGTACACTGTTGACCAGGAGGACTTCATAAGAAATCTCTCCCCATAACTCAACAGTGCCGGGATGCCTTCTCGAACGCTGCATCAAAAACCCTCAGCACAGTGACCAAGCCATCAAGCCTTCTCATTGAAGGTGGTCAATGCTGGGCAGAAGATCGGGACTTTGATCGACCTGGCATCAGACACAAACTATATCACCCACAAAGCTGCAAGCAAGCTGAACCTCAGAAGCAAGGAAATCACTCTTGTTGTCCATGGGGTCCCGGGACGAAGAGACAAAGAGGTACCTGTTAAAAATCGGAGTGGAGACTCCCAGAGGCACCCTTCAATCCCACCAGTTGGTTTGCTATGGACTGGACAACATTGCAGATGTCTACAAGAGTGTAACAGCAAGGCAACTGCAAAAGTTATTTCCTGACATTCCAGCCGATGAGCTCACAAGACCCAAGGAGATCAGCTTGCTGATAAGTCACAGAGGGTAAGCTGGCACCTCAGCGAATTGGTCATTGGAGACCTTGTGCTGTGGGGCGGACCGCTGAGGAAGACCGCTGGAGGCACTCACCCAGACCTGTTTGAGAACGTTGTTGTGTCAGACCACACGTCCAACACTCACTTTGCCAGGTCAATGAGGACCGCCGCCATTAAGTATGAGGAACTCACCGCCATGATCCCAAAGCAGCAGCCAACAAACAGTCGGAGCTGCCAGGACATCCAGGAGTCAATCACCTTTGCAACTAGCCGAGATTTCCTAGGATGGTGGAGATGGGACAGTATTGGCACTGCCTGCGATCCAAGGTGCGGGGGCTGTCGATGTGGAAACTGCCAGCCAGGGGGCAAAGAGATGACCCTTGCTTAAGAACAGGAACTCGAGGTAGTGAGACGCAGGCTTACGTACGTCACAGGTGACTGCCACAGCAAGGATCCGCACTGGCATGCCAAGTACCCCTGGATAGAAGACCAAGTTTCACTCCCGAACAACAGGGGAGCTGTTGAGGCCACATTCCTCAGAACAGAAAAAAATCTTGCCAAGGAGCCCAAATGGAAAGCTGTCTATGCCGCCCAGGTCCATGACATGGTCTCTAGACCTCATCGCTCCGAATACACACTCAATCATGACACCAGTGAGGCTTGTCTGGAACAGCAGCCATAAATTCAGAGGTGTGAGCCTGAATGACATGCTGATGAAGGGTCCAGGCGTCCCTCAACCCGATCCGTGCAGTCCTCCTGAAGTTCCGAGGTGGGGTGTACGCTGCATTGGGTGACATAGAAAATGTACAACTCTGCCTGGCTGGAGGACCATGAAATGCACTTCCAAAGATTCCTTTGGCGAGACTCTGGGGATGAGGAACTGGGAGAATATGCTATCACCAGGGTGAACATTGGAGACAAGCCAGCAGGATGCATCGCACAGCTTGCAATGCGAGAGACCTCCAACCTCCCTCAGTTCATGCACCTTGAGGAGGAGCGCCGGGTACTCCAGCAGGACAGCTATGTCGATTATGTCCTGACATCGCAAAATGACCCTGGCCGCCTGAGAGCCATCACGGAAAATGTGGAGAACATCCTGAAGGCTGGAGGATTTCAGCTCAAGCCATGGGTATTCTCTGGGCAAAGTGGGAGGCCGGAATCTCATGACAAGCCAGATGACAGAGCAAGAGCCAAAGAGGGAACCTTGGTCCTCCCAAATCCGATGGGTGATGACAATAAGGCACTTGGCCTTGGCGACATTGTCAGGGAAGACAGGCTTCATGTCATGACTTCCATAAATTTCTCAAGGAGACAGAAATATGCTTAAGTGAGGCCTCAGACACCCAATCCCCTGACAAGAAGGGAGTTGCTCAGTCAGGTGGCTGGATTGTATGACTCAAGCGGCCTGGTGACGCCTGAAAAGCAGAAGGGAGCCATCCTAGTGCGCCGAGCGTTCCAAGAAGCCAAAAGCAAAGACACATGGGACACAACACTCTCAGAGGGGCTCAGGGAAGATGCAATTGAGCTTTTTGAACAATATGTCCCACCCAGGCCCAACTTCTTCATACCATATTGGTGAGCCGTGGGGAATTACATTCTCTGATGGGAGCGAGCATGCCTATGGAGCAGTGATGTACCTGAGGTGGAGCTCTGACCAAAGCCCCATCATCAAGCTGGTGGAGTCCAAAGCCAAACTGACCCCTTTGGATCAGAAGGGAGATGCTGTGAAAGCAGAGGTATGTGGAGCAGTGTTTGCGTCCCGCCTGAAGAGGTACTTTGAGATGCACAGCCAGATCAAAGTTGAGAAGTGGTTCCATTTTGTCGTCGTCCTTGGCGCAATCCAAAGAGAGAGATATGGCTATCAAACTTTCTTTGCGAATCGTATAGGAGAAATTCAAGGCAACTCACGAGTCCAAGACTGGTGGTGGATCCCTGGTCCGCAGAACATTGCAGACACAAGGGGAGGCGGCCCCAAGCATCTTGACGAAGGCTCAGGGTGGCAGAATGGTCCAGAGTTCCTGAGCCTTCCTGTCAGTGAGTGGCCAATTACATCTGCAAAATACATTGCTACTGCTGCCAGGGAGAGCATCAACAAGCTGCAAAAGAAGACCTTTGTTGCTGCTCTGACGAGGGCCCAGGCAATGAAGCTAGGACGGAAAGAGAACAACAGAGACCACCCGGGGTCAGCAATCCAGAGCCTTGTGGACATCAAATGGTTCAGCGACCTAACCAGAACTTGTTAAGACCATTGCTTGGATCTGGAGGGCAGCTAAAAGGTTCCTTTGACCAAACCGGACCCCGAACAGACCAAAGTGGGAGGCAGTCCCTTTAACCGGAGTCGTTTCTGTCTGAGAAAGAAAGATGTGCTGTGAGACCTTTTTTTTGCTGCACAAGAGGGCGCCAATTTCCAAAACACTGACAGGCTTGTGGTCTACAAAGAACAGGACTCTGGGATCTTTGTCTGTGGTGGAAGAGTGCAGGGTTTCAAAGGAGACAACGCCGCCATCCCCCTCTTGCCTTGCGACTCATGGGTGTCTACTTTGTTAGTCTGTATGGCCAGCAGAGCCATCCACACCAAACTGGCGAGCTCTGTGTCCACTGAAGCGTTCCTGATGGCCTACCAAAGGTTCACAGCAATCCGGGGGCATCCTAGAAAGATCTGGTCAGACCCAGGTACCAACTTCATAGGTGCAAAGCCAGTCCTGGAAGAACTGTACAGATTATTGGACAGCCAGAACAAAGCTGCCTTAGAGGAGACTGCTGCGAGGAAAGTAAGTTATTTAAACTTATTTCGCTGTGTTGTGTCTAAACTTAACACTGTGTCAGGCTAGAAGTTTGTAAGATAGGGTTTACAGCCAGTTATTTTTGCGAGTGGAACAGAAACTCGGGCCATTGTATACAGAAACAGAGGCGTGGCCAAGCGCTGGTCAAATATCTCTGAATTTCTGTATTCGGATCAGAGCGTTTTTAGTGTTATAGCCTAGCGATTGTACTTCGTGTGATTCTCCTCAAAGTAAGTTATTTAAACTTATTTCGCTGTGTTGTGTCTAAACTTAACACTGTGTCAGGCTAGAAGTTTGTAAGATAGGGTTTACAGCCAGTTATTTTTGCGAGTGGAACAGAAACTCGGGCCATTGTATACAGAAACAGAGGCGTGGCCAAGCGCTGGTCAAATATCTCTGAATTTCTGTATTCGGATCAGAGCGTTTTTAGTGTTATAGCCTAGCGATTGTACTTCGTGTGATTCTCCTCAAAGTAAGTTATTTAAACTTATTTCGCTGTGTTGTGTCTAAACTTAACACTGTGTCAGGCTAGAAGTTTGTAAGATAGGGTTTACAGCCAGTTATTTTTGCGAGTGGAACAGAAACTCGGGCCATTGTATACAGAAACAGAGGCGTGGCCAAGCGCTGGTCAAATATCTCTGAATTTCTGTATTCGGATCAGAGCGTTTTTAGTGTTATAGCCTAGCGATTGTACTTCGTGTGATTCTCCTCAAAGTAAGTTATTTAAACTTATTTCGCTGTGTTGTGTCTAAACTTAACACTGTGTCAGGCTAGAAGTTTGTAAGATAGGGTTTACAGCCAGTTATTTTTGCGAGTGGAACAGAAACTCGGGCCATTGTATACAGAAACAGAGGCGTGGCCAAGCGCTGGTCAAATATCTCTGAATTTCTGTATTCGGATCAGAGCGTTTTTAGTGTTATAGCCTAGCGATTGTACTTCGTGTGATTCTCCTCAAAGTAAGTTATTTAAACTTATTTCGCTGTGTTGTGTCTAAACTTAACACTGTGTCAGGCTAGAAGTTTGTAAGATAGGGTTTACAGCCAGTTATTTTTGCGAGTGGAACAGAAACTCGGGCCATTGTATACAGAAACAGAGGCGTGGCCAAGCGCTGGTCAAATATCTCTGAATTTCTGTATTCGGATCAGAGCGTTTTTAGTGTTATAGCCTAGCGATTGTACTTCGTGTGATTCTCCTCAAAGTAAGTTATTTAAACTTATTTCGCTGTGTTGTGTCTAAACTTAACACTGTGTCAGGCTAGAAGTTTGTAAGATAGGGTTTACAGCCAGTTATTTTTGCGAGTGGAACAGAAACTCGGGCCATTGTATACAGAAACAGAGGCGTGGCCAAGCGCTGGTCAAATATCTCTGAATTTCTGTATTCGGATCAGAGCGTTTTTAGTGTTATAGCCTAGCGATTGTACTTCGTGTGATTCTCCTCAAAGTAAGTTATTTAAACTTATTTCGCTGTGTTGTGTCTAAACTTAACACTGTGTCAGGCTAGAAGTTTGTAAGATAGGGTTTACAGCCAGTTATTTTTGCGAGTGGAACAGAAACTCGGGCCATTGTATACAGAAACAGAGGCGTGGCCAAGCGCTGGTCAAATATCTCTGAATTTCTGTATTCGGATCAGAGCGTTTTTAGTGTTATAGCCTAGCGATTGTACTTCGTGTGATTCTCCTCAAAGTAAGTTATTTAAACTTATTTCGCTGTGTTGTGTCTAAACTTAACACTGTGTCAGGCTAGAAGTTTGTAAGATAGGGTTTACAGCCAGTTATTTTTGCGAGTGGAACAGAAACTCGGGCCATTGTATACAGAAACAGAGGCGTGGCCAGCGCTGGTCAAATATCTCTGAATTTCTGTATTCGGATCAGAGCGTTTTTAGTGTTATAGCCTAGCGATTGTACTTCGTGTGATTCTCCTCAAAGTAAGTTATTTAAACTTATTTCGCTGTGTTGTGTCTAAACTTAACACTGTGTCAGGCTAGAAGTTTGTAAGATAGGGTTTACAGCCAGTTATTTTTGCGAGTGGAACAGAAACTCGGGCCATTGTATACAGAAACAGAGGCGTGGCCAAGCGCTGGTCTGCATTTAAGGCAGCTAGCACACCTGTGGCAGCCTCGCCTGGCAGCCTCGGGCACTAAGACTCGGTCAACAAGACAAAGGGAGTCGTCCTGCGGGAGTCATCCGAGGAAGGACGACGAGGCGGATCACTTCTTTTGATAAGTATCACCCTATTTTTTATTATTTTCTACCTAGAACACATTTATAGCTAGCATGTGCTTCTTTAGCATTCCCGTTCACTGCAACACCCGCAGACGTAGACGTAGATATGTCACGAAGTATATATGTTCCACTTCTAACCTTAGCTACCTCTCCAGATCTTCTCCACCTGCTCTCTCTCTTTCTATAGGACTCTTGAACTGCCAGTCTGCTGTGAAAAAGGCCGACTTCATTCCAGCGTTAGCTTCCCATGCTTCTCTTGATGCCCTCGCGCTAACAGAGACATGGATCCTACCAGAGAACACTGCAACTCCAGCTGCTCTCTCTGTCAACCACTCGTTCTCCCACTCTCCTCGCCTAACTGGACGAGGAGGCGGGACAGGTCTGCTTCTTTCCCCACATATTAAATGCACATCCACCCCACTCTCTTTTACTGCCAAATCATTTGAACACCACTATGTGATGCTAACTGATCCTATCAAATCATTTTTAATTGTCCTCTATCGCCCACCAGGGCCCCTAGCTGACTTTGTGGAGGAGCTGGACATGCTCCTCAGCGCCCTCCCGGATGATGGAACACCGCTGATACTTCTTGGGGACTTCAACATCCATCTCGATGGAACGCAGGCTGTTGACTTCAAGTCTCTCCTGACCTCCTTCGACCTGACGTTGCTCAACACACCAGCAACCCACCAGGCAGGAAAACAGCTGGACCTCTTCCTGACACGTAACTGTATCACTGACCTAACCTCTGTAACCCCACTACACATCTCTGATCACTACTTTATCCAATTCTCTATATCTCTCCCTCCAACTCTTCCTACCTCCCCTCCCCTCGTAATTTTCAGACGCAATCTCCGCTCCCTATCCCCCTCACACTTCTCCTCCATTGTAACATCCTCCCTCCCTCCTATTAACGAGTTCATGTCCCACCCCACCGACACTGCCACTAACATGCTGTTATCCACATTAACTGAATCACTTGACACCCTCTGCCCCCTGTCAACTAGGCCTGCGCGATCCTCTCCCTCCTGCCCGTGGCTCACTGATGTTATTCGTGAAGAACGTTCCACCCTTCGAGCGGCTGAGAGGAGATGGGCGCAAGTCTAACGACAGTCTAGACCTTGATAAGTATCACTCCCTCCTCAAATCCTTCTCTGCCCATATAGCTGATGCTAAAACTCACTACTTCTTGAACAAAATTAACTCTGCCTCAAACCCTCACAAACTTTTCTCTACCTTCTCTCCTTAACCCACCTCCCCCACCCCCTCCCTCCACTCTGACAGCAGACGACTTCTCCTCCTTCTTTGAGAAAAAGTTGCTGACATTAGCATTCGGTTCCCTGAACCAACCTTTCCTATTCACTCACCCTCTATGACTGACCCTACTAAATGTCTCAACTCTTTCTCGGCCCTATCTGAGGCAGAGATCTCTGACCTCATTCTCTCTCATCGCCCCACCTCCTGTCCCCTTGATCCAGTCCCCTCCCCTCTCTTTCAAACCATCTCTGCCTCCATCATAACATTCCTTCTCCATGTCCTCAACTCTTCTATTACTTCCGGCACTTTCCCCTCTGCTTTCAAACAGGCCAGAGTTAGACCCCTACTCAAAAAACCCTCCCTCAACCCAGCTGTCCTCCAGAACTACAGACCAGTATCACTTCTACCCTTCTTTTCTAAAACAATTGAACGCGCTGTATCTAACCAACTGTCAAACTTTCTCACTCAGAACAACCTGCTTGACCCCCACCAATCGGGCTTCAAGACGGGCCATTCCACTGAAACTGCCCTCCTGTCGGTCACCACGGCCCTCCAGTCTGCCAGAGCGGCCTCGAGGTCATCCGTCATCATTCTGCTGGACCTCTCTGCAGCTCTCTGGCGTCCCACAGGGCTCCGTCCTTGGACCCCTCCTCTTCTCCCTGTACACCACCTCGCTTGGACCAATCATCACCTCCCATGGCTTCTCCTACCACTGCTACGCTGATGACACCCAGCTCTACCTGTCGTTCCCCCCGACCGATCCGGGGATCTCAGCCAGGATTGAGGCCTGCCTCACAGACATCTCTGCCTGGATGACCAAGCACCACCTCCAGCTGAACCTCGCCAAAACAGAACTCCTCATCATCCCGGCCAAACCGTCCATCTCCCATGACCTCTCAATCACCCTGGGATCGGCGACGGTGACCCCTTCGTCCTCTGCCAGGAACCTCGGGGTTACCATGGATGACGAGCTCTCCCTCACAGCCCACATCGCTGCTGTCTCCCGGTCGTGTAGATTCACCCTCTACAACATCCGGAAGATCAGGAGATACCTGTCTGAGCACTCCACCCAGCTGCTGGTCCAGGCACTTGTCCTCTCCAAGTTGGACTACTGCAACTCGCTGCTCGCCGGGCTCCCAGCATGCGCAACCCGCCCTCTCCAGAGGATTCAGAACGCAGCAGCCCGTCTGGTCTTCAACCTACCCAGACGCTCCCATGTTACCCCGCTCCTCGTCTCCCTTCACTGGCTTCCCGTCACGGCCCGTATCAGATTCAAGACCCTGGTACTGACCTTCCGAGCGGTGAATGGGACTGCACCCGACTACATCAAGTCTCTCCTCCAGCCCTACACCCCCTCCCGCCACCTTCGGTCCTCCTCTGACAACCGTCTGGTGGTCCCACCGCTCAAGACCGCCCGGTCCCAACACAAGCTCTTCCCCTGTCTGGCCCCCCAGTGGTGGAATCAACTCCCCACCTCCATCAGAGACACTGACTGTCTCCCCACCTTCAAGAATAGGCTCAAGACACACTTGTTCCGGGAATACAACGGTACCTAGGAAAGATCTGCTGGACATGATGTTAGTTTCTCCCAGGATCAGAAGGACTCTTACTTAGAGACCTGCTGCTCTTGCTGGTTAGCTGTAACTGATTAAACTGTTGTTTGCTCTTCCACAGGTACACTCGTGCACTTTTAAGGTTCATGTTGTTCAATTGTAACTTGTTTAACTCCATGCTCTTATGATTCTTCCCTTTGGCACTTATTGTTGGTTTTTTCACAACGGACAATCCATGTTTGACTACTTGCAATGTTGGGGATATCTCGTTGTTATGATCAGTGACCTATGCACTATTGTAAAGCTCTCTCTTGGAAGTCGCTTTGGATAAAAGCTAAATGAATAAATGTAAATGTAAATGTAACAGAACAGTGTGGGCGTGGAAGATCCATCCTGCTGATTCCCCACACAGGAATGGTGCTGCAGAAGCTGCTGTGTGCATTGTGAAGAAGGCACTCCAGAGTCTTGGGAAGGAGTCTGCATTGAGTTATAGTGAGTCTCACACAGCTCTGTACTTGGCAGCCAACCTTGCAAATGAGCGTCCAATTGATGCCAGGATGCAGAGCCGGGAATACTGTATTCAGTATGTAACACCAAATTCCCTCTTGCACAGCCAGATCAAGAGTGGAGACGTCAAAACCTTTGACTTTACCAGCTACCCTTACAAAAAGCTCTGAGCAATGCAATCTGAAGTGACCAAGTTCTGGAAGAGCTGGAGTCAACTGGCTGGTCCCGATCTTTTTGTGAGAAGCAAGTGGCACACCACAGAGAGTAATGTTGCTGTTGGGGACATCGTATGGCTGTGTGACGGAAAGATCAAGTGGGAGGTGTCAAGTTAAAGATGAGTTTGAACCTTACTTTGGGGTTTTAAAGAAAATGCATGGGAAAAAAATTGAAAGAAGGGAGGTGACAATCTCACATCAACGAAACGCAGCAAACGTGCAACAGAGAGGAGGCTAACCAAGTGTGGGCTAATCAAGTATAAAGCGGGAGCGAAACGACACAGAACGCTGAGAACAGCTTGCGCTGTATGCAGGGCTCGAAATTGGCACCCGCCAAGCGCCAATGGCTTGTAGATTTTTGGGCTGGCGATTAAATTGTGTCCGATGCCCCGCCATTTGGCGAGTGACTACCGCCTAGTACAGCTCCCGACTACCGCGCCCGTCATGGTTAAAAAAAGCTTACAACGCCAACGCGAACAGTTGTGCGCGCATCTAGGTGGCAGAAAACCGTGAAGATAGCCTTTATAACAGCTAGAAAATTACACGGATACTACGAAATGGTTAGATTTAAAAAGACAAAAAAAGGACGAGGATGACAGCTTTTAAGAGAGAAAGCACTTCCCTATTGATCTTTCACATCCACATTTTTATTTGGCTCACAAAACTCTCAACATTTGAGTGAGTGCGTCGCAAGATTGACCGCATAGTCTTACTAGGCGGCAGCCATGTCTCTTTCTTGGCGCTTCATGTCTCAAAGTTCATAATTTTACAGTTCGGTCAATTATACAACAAAAGTTTTAAACAAAAAACGTCAAGCAGGGCTGCTTTTCCCCAAAGCGTCGTCGCTAAAGTAGCTCTTGAAAGCGCTTAGATTAGCCTACTCCTTACGAGTACGAGCATGTTTGGGAAACGCACATAAGAAATATCGATGGTTTCGTTTTTTGCTCAATCGCACTACGATCCATCGTTAACGGGAAACGCAGCCCAGGGCTTTTCAAGAGATATGGGAATTCTGCTTTTAGCCAGCTGGTCCGATGCAAAGACCAAACCTCAAGGACAAGGACAACCCATCTCACATTGAGCAAGAGGAGTAGTAGGCCCCTGGAACCCCCAGATATGTTTGAAAAAAAGTAAAATTGGTTGATTTTGTTTAATCCATTCTGAGAGTGATTTACAATTATATTAAACTCATAGGTAAAGGTTGTTTATGTCAAACAATATTAGAGTGCATCTGAAATGGCAGGTTTAATTTTGGCCGGTAAAAAATATTATTGGCTGGTAATTTTTTTCATCTACCAGCCATTTTGGCTGGTAAGCCAAAAAGTTAATTTCGACCCCTGGCTGTATGTATGGAGCATTGTGCACATCTGTAATATCTACAGTCTGAAGAGGCAGCCGGTAAGAGAAGGAGCTTTCAATCGTGTTTTAAATCTTACTTCCGTCAAAGTCTGCTGCTGCTCCTGCATCGAGGCTTATTGTGCTAAAAATAGTTAGTCACTGCAGCGACCGTCTGCTACCTGGTCCGGGTTGTGGGCATGAAATTGTTTAGTTATTTGTAAATGCCAAATGACTTGTGTTTATACTGACCGTTGTGAAATAATGTTGCGCGAATTTGCACTTTACATTTAAGCTCTTAATACTTTCAACTACATTTTCAAAGTGTTTTCTGCGGAGGTATGCCATTTGGAGAGCGGCCAAGAAATATATGTTCTTATGCTATAACAATCTACGATTTGCTGAAGACCTCACGAAAGCAGACAGAGAGAGGAGAGAAATTGTGGCCAATTGTGGAAAAAAACTCAAAAGGGAAAGCGGCCTACTTCATCGGAGGGCACGCCTTCATCAACGGATCCAAAATCAACCTTCCTCCTTGAGGACTGTCATAGACTGTGCCTGGTGGTCAACATAGGCTGCCTAGATAGCTACCTCTGATGTGAGCAGATCCCGCTCCCGGTTCCAAGGTGATATAACCTTCATTATAACTGCACAGGCTGACTGGAATATTGGAAGTTTGCCATTTTATTTGCTCTCTCACTTCAGATTGCTCTGAAGTGCTCTCTTCATGTCCCAGCCCCTTCCCTCTAATTGGTCCTCAAGTCTGCAGTGAGTTTCATACATATCTCGAGAACCGGGCACTCTGCAAAGTTAATATTTTGCAAGTGTCCTTTTTATTTTTTTATTTTTTTACTTTATTGCCCATGATGATCATTACAGGCAATTTTTTGCGGTACAACATCGATCATAAAATAAAAAGACACACCAAACAAAACAAAAACATTCACCTTACGGTTGGGCTTTCAGTCATCACATACATTGGATACATACAGTAGGGTCATTTTACAGAGATACATCACACGATAGGCAGATTGATATTCTTAATTCAGGTAAAGAATGACAGGTGTCTACCTTCGTAAGAATATACTTTAGCTACTACTTTTAGCTGAAGGATAGCAGTCATATTTTCCATTGTATTGACCTGTCTGACTTTTTGTATCCATTGAGCTATTGTAGGAGGGGTAGGCTTCATCTAGGTAATAGTAATACTTTTTTAGCAATCATCAACAAAATATGTAACATATAGCACTGGTCCTTAGTAAACAATTCTTTCTGTGTTTTTTCCAGTAAAAAGAGCAAAGGGTCCAGGGGAATATCAGTCCCAAAGATTTTTTCCAACTCTTCCTTGATGCCTTTCCAGTATGTCAGTATCACGGGACAATCCCAGAATATGTGGGTATGGTCCCCAACCATACCACAATTTCTCCAACATTTGTCAGTGGCATTATTTTTAAACATTGATACTTTCAGAGGAGTTCTAAAGAATCTTATCTTCACCTTCCAGTCAAATTATTTCCACATCTGACTACTAACCCCCTTGTGACACGCAGTACACATATCTTCCCATGTATCATCATCTATAGTTGTGTTAGGTTCCATTTCCCATTGTCCTTTAATATGTAAAGTGTTATCTGATGTGTCTATCATCAACCTTTTATTTATATGAGACACTTGGTGTTTGGTTGACACAATTTGCTGAAAACTAAGTATGAAGTGGATCTCAATATTAATAGGGTGTCTTTTAATACTATCCCAGTCTGTGTGCTTTGTAATGTAGTGTCGTATCTGTAGATATCTATATAGGTCACTTGAGGGCAAGTCAAATTTGTCTTGGATTTGTGAAAAAGATTTTAAAGTATTTCCATCAAATAATTGATTCATAATTTTTTGTCCCTTCTCAGCCCATCTTCTGTAGGTATTATCAACCATAGATGGGAGAAACTCTATGTTTCCTAGTATGGGCATTGCCCTTGACAAGGTTACAGATCCCTTTAGTTGCTTTTGGACATTGTTCCAGACCTTTAGTGTGTTTTTGACCCATATGTTATCTATTTTGATTTTTTTCTGAGACTGCTTACTTAGAAATGGAAGAGTAGATATTGATATCCCTGGTAAAGAGTTCTGTTCAATAGATACCCACCCAGTCTCCTCATCCTTGATTATCCACGCCATTATTTCTCTTAGCTTGTCATCAATATTTTCAGACGGATTCTGGGCCTCCTGTTTTGCCATATGAATTTAGATATACGTTTTTCAAGCAGCTTAAATGTGGATTGTGGAACTAGAATAGGCAGAGATAGAAACAGGAAAAGGAGTCTTGGTAGGATATTCATTCTCACCGTTCTGTGCCGAAAGAGACCAACTCATCTAATTGTGAAGGCCATTCACCACTTATCATCATGGCTTCAGATTTGTTTGCATTGATCTTATATCCTGACACAGCACTGTAATCATTTAAGATATTTAGAAGTGCAGGAATAGAGACCATGGGGTGTTCTAAGAATAATAATATGTCATCTGCGAATAAAGCTAGTTTATGTTGAATCATTCCTTCGTCTGATATACCTTGTATGAGGGGATTGGTTCTTATCAATTCTGATCCAGACATCAGGAACATGTCCAGTCTAGAGTAACTGCCATGCACCTGTGACACGCTGGGATGCGAGTGGCGCCAAACATCCACCAAGCCCAGTTCACACATCATTGCCCGAAGAGTAGTGGACTTTCTAGATACAGAACCATCTTCTGCTGGAAGCCTATCCATATTTTGTCTCAGGATGCAATTGAAATCCCCTCCTATTAATACAATCCCATCTGCTTTATCTGCTAGTAACGTCGCT
Source organism: Mallotus villosus (assembly GCA_903064625.1). Taxonomy (NCBI): domain Eukaryota; kingdom Metazoa; phylum Chordata; class Actinopteri; order Osmeriformes; family Salangidae; genus Mallotus; species Mallotus villosus. The sequence continues at coordinate 17,446 of CAEFZP010000108.1, forward strand.
ATATTCTTAAAGAAGTCAATACAGTCCTCGTTTGGGGCATATACATTCAGCAGTGTTATTTTAATACCATCAATAGTCCCTCTTACCATGATATATCTACCTTCTTTATCATTAACTGTCTGTGTATGATTAAAGTATACTGATTTATTTAAAAGAATGGCCACTCCCCTTTTCCTCCCCTTCTCAAAAGAAGAACTGTAGACCTGATCCACCCACTCTCTTTTTAATTTTTGGTGTTCTATTTCTGACAGGTGGGTCTCTTGGATCATTGCTATTGAACAGTGTAATTTTTTAAGTTGACTCAATATCGTTTTTCTCTTGATTGGATTGCCCAAGCCCTTTACATTATAACTAATGCAATTCAAATTATTCATATCCTGCATATTGTGTAAATGATGTGTTAGTATCCTTATATGACCAACTTGTTGTTTTCCTTAACATAGACTCAACCACAGAGCAAGTTGCATAGAATAACAGCCCGTCAGTAATCTCAAGGTGAAAATCAAAAATCAAACATAAAAGAAAATAATACCTATTAAGGCGATAAATGAAAACAATAAACTTCCACATACCCAACTGGTTTGCAATAAGCCTGAACTTGGCTTTTAAGCTAAACAACCCCCGTCCCGATGTAGCCTGGGCGGAGAATGGTGACCGTTCCTCCGTGGGGGTCACACATAGTGTTTGCGCTGCTGTCGTCCACCTCGTGGAGCGGTTGCTGCTCATTTTGCGTATTCACGCACAGTTCCGTTAAGGTCCGTCAATCCATTGAGAAAAGAAAAATGTACTTGTCCTAACATTGTTGGTTATATGCATATCCAATATATAAAAATAAAACTCGGCGTTGATTTCACTCTGCTTCACCGAAGAAGGCCCTGAGATCTGCGTTTGGTAGCATTCCGGCGTTTTCCTCTCGTCTCTTACTCACGCTGTTCCACCTGTAGCGGGACATCTCGTCTTCCATCTGTGCCCTTTCGTCGACTCGTGGATGGATATCAAACTTCAAAAGGGTCGGAAGAGCCTCTGTGAGCGTATGGTAGGTCTGTTCACCTGACTCCATGGTCACTTTTAGTTGTGCTGGATAGAGGCATTTGGCCTTGATGTTCTTCACTTTTAGTTGTTTAATGACCTCTCTCACCTGTGCTCTTTTCTTTTGCAGCTCAGGGGAAAAGTCGTGATCGAAATATATTTGTTCGTTGTTGTAGATTCGTTTTTTTTGGCTCCATGCTTGTCGAAGAATCATGTCTTTAACGGAGTAATCCACAAATCTAACGATGAGGGACCTGGGAGCGGCAGCAGGGTCTGTATGTTTGGTTGTTAGAGACCGGTGGGCTCTCTCTATTTGCAAATTCACATCAGGCATTGGTTTGAAGACTGACTGAATCAACTTCTTTGCAAACGTCTTCACATCTTTTCCCTCACTATCCTCTGGTACACGGTATATTCTCAGGTTATTGCGTCTTGTCCTGTTCTGCAAATCTTCGCATTTAGCTGAAAGGTTCATCTCTCGGCGTAGCAGATAGCGTATAGCTCTATCATACCTTCTCCCGTTGTCTTCAGCAGCACTTATACGATCTTCCGCCTCCGTGGTTCTTTTCTCAAGTTTTGTCATTTCACCTTTCAGCTCTTCTATTGATGTTTCCAGCTTCGTAAGGGATAGCTTGGTCTGGTTATGCCCCTCTCGGTTTTCTGACCTTAGCTTTTCTAGCTCTGATAGTATTTTCGATTCTGTACACGTGCCAAGGCTAGGAGTATCATTGCTAGCAGGTTGATTTTGTCTCAAATTTTCATTTTTCTCTTTTGTTATCTCCTGTTTACTTGAAGATTTACTTCTAGAAGACGTTGCCATCATGGATTCACTGTATTTTGCCGAGTTTTAAATAAAAGGTTGTTAAATATTTGGTTGGACGGAGCTCAACTTTTAGGCTGCTGTCTTCAGCATGGCGTCACCGGAAGTCGCAAGTGTCCTTTTTATAATCCAACTGAGTGCAGTACCGCGATTGAACTAATGCGATTGACAAAGGGATTCGCAATTAAACTAAGAGTAGTAAATTCAGTTTTGTTATTTAGAAGTGAATTCACATTTACAATCGGTATTCGGCTACTTTCAAAGGGGCTGGCTAGCTACCAGAACGACAATATAAAAGTAGATATACTTTCAGTATAGATTAGTAAATGTTGGTACATAAATGCATGTGCAAATGTACAAGCACTGTAGAGTGAATTAGACCTACAATTATGACAACAGGCTCAACCATGTGCATGTAATGACTTCTGTTATGAACTTAATGTTTAGATGTTTGTGGTGGTAAGACAATTTAACAGAGAACCAATAGGCTATAGTACATTTTGATCAAAATAACATAAGCAATTTATAACAGGAAACAGCAGACAAATGAAGGCTACATAATAATGTGCATGAATTATAGGCTACCACAGCATTGGCAGTTTGTCTAGAATAGATGTAGACGTTGAACAAGTATTTCAGAGATGACAGCGAATTTAAATTGTGATCTGAGCAATAGGTACAAAAACCACTGAGAGAACTGTAATCACCAGCTGCGTCACAGGCACTGCACTATCTATCTATAATTCCATCAATCTGTGTGTGTGTCCGACATCATCGCCGGCATATATATTTGTCTCTGTAACACTTGTTCCTGTTTATAGATAATTCTTCTGTAATGTTTTAGCTTTTTTATTGTATTGTAAAACTGCTAGTAATAAATAAATAAATTGATTGAATAAAAAATAAATATATATATATAATAATGAAATAAATAAAACAGACAAAATTAAACAAAAAAGTAGAAAAGAGTCACGGTGACGGTACCGCAAGAGAAACTTAAGACCAATAAAATGAACTCTACATAGGCCTATTGTTTTTGTTTGCCACTAACTACCATTGTAAATTTGCGGTTGAATGCAGCTCACCTTCACCGAACGTGTCACGGATTAATGACGTCAAATTAGCGACCACCTCACGTAGGCCAATAGGTGCGTTCTACATCGACTGCATGAAACGACCGGCGAGAGTTGCCGCTTGCAGTCGGGGAGGGGTTAAAAACGCCTCCTTAAAGTCGGACATTCCTGCTCATCTTGGTTTGCTGCATTGACATCAGTCATGGCCGATCAAGCGCTGTTGCTTACTTTACTTTATTTATAATTAAACTTAGTCTTTCCGTTAGTGAGGAGGCGGACTAAAACTCTTTCTTCAACACATTTTTTATATTATTTTTTTATTAAACAGTTTGGTCCGGATTTGAGCATTGGCGAAAATGAAGGTGTACAAAACAAGTCAATGTTGTCGTGTGTGAGTCTGGCCAATCATGAAATAGCTGTGTCGTCATTAGAACCCGTGCAGTTGCTCTTGAGAAAATGCGCTCGGCTACACATCCGGCCGTTCTCAAATCGATCTCACGGAACTTTGATGGCTACGTCACAGTGACCTAGCCTCGGCGCCGTCTCAAGCAGGTCTCAAGTCGTACAAAAAGTCTAACCAGAATTCACTGTTTCAAGTCAGAAAACATGGGTATTTTTTTTTAGTTCGTCCGTGAACTTACATTTATGCTTCGGCATGGCTGCAGATGTCATGCTGTAAACAATGCAACTAGTGGAGGCGGCAAGATGCTCAGTGTTGCCAGATTGGAAATGGTGAAGTATCGTACCAAACGCTCAAATGTATGGAACGCCGATTTAGTCAAAATTAAATAAATAAATATATCTGTAATCAAATATATAAATATGGCTATGAAATAAAGCCTAAAATTAAAAAACATGGCAATAAATATATAATTAATAAATGTATTTATTTCAAAATGACGTTTTTGTAAAGACAACATTTATTTATTTAATGGGACTTTTATTTCCTAATGCCACATTTATAGATTTGTTGAAATTTTTACACTCCACATTTATTTCCACATGTATAACCACTCCACATTTATTACCACTCCACATTTATTTCCGATCTCACGTGCAAACGAGAGGGGCGTGGTTATCTTCAGACCAACGCATGCTGCACAAGATCGAAGGCAGATAAGGACACCTATCTACCTCTATCACCAGAATCGTCACGAATTCACACAAGATTCAACACTATTGACGATTTTCAAGTCGCATCTCATGGAGTGGTAATACATGTGGAAATAAATGTGTGTAAAAGTCTCAAAAAATCAATAAATGTGGCATTAGGAAATAAAAGTCCCATTAAATAAATAAATGTTGTCTTTACAAAAACGTCATTTTGAAATAAATACATTTATTATTTATATATTTATTGCCATCTTTTAAAATGTTAGGCTTTATTTCATAGCCATATTTATATATTTATGTATTTATATATGTATTTACAGATCTATTTATTTATTTAATTAGGACTAAATCGGCGTTCCATACAAATGGTCGTATTTGGAGGATAATTATCGTTTATCTGGCCACGCTGAGATCGGTCGACCAATGACTGTTCTCTCTACAGTCAGAGCTCGCGCAAGAAGGTGGAACGTTAGGGAGATACCATTTCCAAAACGTGTAAGGGCGTAATAACTAGTTTGTGAAAGACCCAAAGAAACACAAATATCCGACGAAGCAAAAACCCGGACGTTTTTGGAAACCCTGCCAGACGCATTTTTTAGGTCTCAAAAAGAGGACATGTCCGGGGAAAAGAGGACGTCTGGTCACCCTAACGTTGTCCATGGCACCAACCGGCAACATTCACTTTATAAAGTTGCTACTATGGAAGGCCCAGTGGGCAAGTATTAAGACGTCACCGTGTGCCAACCACGCGTAATTAACGCCGTCTTTGCATACAAAGTCGGCGTCTTTTTCGCCTCAAATTGAGCCTGACCAAGTGATCGGGCAAAACTACCCTGGCTAACAGAGGTCGCTTTCTCAGGAAAATGAGGAATGAAACTCGGTTAAAGAAATCCAATATGCTGGCTATCTTCAGCAGGCTCGTATCTACGTTAGGCAGTCCTCTCTGACGTTTCTGGAGTGAAATACAACATTGTGCACACTACCAGTGAGCGACGAGTCTGACTGAGGCTAATGGGGACGCAGTCTCACACTCAAATTGCCAGTTTAAACAAATCACAAAAATAATCGGACCAGCTGGCTAAAAGCAGAATTCCCATATCTCTTGAAAGCTGCCCTGCTCGACTTTTGAGATGTCGAATTGACTGTAAAACTGTACAATTACGAACTTTGTGACATGACGCGAAGACATGCCGCTATACTGTAGTGTGATACCGGATCAACCGCACAAGTGGCTCTCCCCCACACAAATGGACTGTCCCAAATACTAAATGATAGCTACGTAAGAGCCCACATGATCACAGTAGGACTACATAAAACATATTACAGGACTACATACAGTTTAGCGCAGACACTACATAAAAAGGGGGGTGGCTATGTTGACACCAACCAATAGCATGGAAGCATAGATGGTCCAAACGTGTACAGACGTCAAAACGTGAACAGACGTCAAAAATTACACGAACGCGAATCTGTACACGAACGCGAATTCAGACGTTTTGGCACAGTTGGCTTTCCATACTAGAGTAGCCTAACTAGCCTACTACTTTGCAGTTAGCTGCTTTATTGCTTCCATTCATATGCCTACCTTCTTTAGCCTACTTTCGGTTCCAGTGTCTTTCTTTTTAGTTGCTGTAGGTTTTTAAACTGCGAGAAAGCAGGATTCTTTTACGTTGTCATAATGCACTTCTTTTTCGAATATTTAAAGATACCAAAAAATCTATAAAAAACGGGGCGATCTGAAATAATTTCAAAAGCTCAACTCCGTAGGGGACACTCAGGCACACTATTTCACTTAGGCTAGTACATGTTTTCGTGAGAGTTCAACCTACCTTGAAAGTGATGACCTCCATACCAAGAACAGAAGAATAAAAGTTTATGGTTTTGGAGACGCTCTTCACAGTTAAAACCAGGTGGTCCAGGTGGCTCACTTCCACCGGACTGGAGTTTTTGGAACGGACCCATCTTCCTAAAATTAGGGTCTGTAATTGGTGTACAAATATTCGAACTCAACTCAACAAGGGAAGGCTTTGACTCTTATTCGGTAGGCTACTGTAGAAATAACGAAGCAATGTAAACAACTTTGGCCACATTGTGTAATTGTAGACTATAGGTGGTAGGCCTATCTCGTTTTGCTGGGTTTGTGGACTTTCAAGATGCTAACGGGCAAACAATTATAAACTGAAATAAGATTCGGAATTATGACAATTACCTTGCAGTAAACTGCTGGAAACTGTGACAAATGACAGCAAAGTATCCTAAAAGCCATTTGCAAATGTTAACTTCCTTCTTTAACCTACCTCCTCCACGCAACCATTACCGTAATGCTTAGACGATGTATGCTAATTGCGTGCGCAGTTTTCATTCTTAAGTCTTGGCTTTTACTTTCGTTGATCCTTGTGCTTTACCAGAGATATAGGTGCGTTCGACATGGACTGCGGCTGCATGAAACGACCAGCGAGAGTTGCCGCTTGCAGTCGGGGAGGAGTTAAAAAGAGCTCTGTGAAGTTGGACATTCCAGCTTCTCGTGGTTGGCTGCGTTGATGTCAGTCATGGCCGATCAAGCGCTGTTTGCTTACTTTACTTTATTTATAATTAAACGTAGTCTTTCCGTTAGTGAAGGGCGGACGTAAAACCCTTTCTTCAACAATTTTTGTATTCAATTAAACATTTTTTTCCGGATTTGAGCATTTGCGAAACTGAAGGAGTCTGAATAATAACAAAACACGCGTCAAAGTTGTCGTGTGTGTCTGGCCAATCATGAAATAGCTGTGTCGTCATCAGAATCTGTGCAGTTGCTCTTTAAGTCCTCCCGCATGGGTGCCTGGATTTCTCCAGCAACACCGATCTCATTTATGCGCTCGATCGGCTACACAGCCGGCAGTTCTCAAATCGATCTTACGGTACTTTGATGGCTACGTCACAGTGAACTAGCCTTGGCGCCTTCTCAAGTCGTACAAAAAGTCTAGCCAGAATTCACTGTCTCAAGTCAGCCGCCTGCAGCGCTGCATGAAGTCAGTCGATGTCGAACGCACCTAATGTATAATATGGGGAGAACTGCCACTCTCGGGAAACTTCTGGGTTCTGAACTGGTTGCAGTTCTACTCTACTTCCATATGAGGGCGCTAACGGTCGAGTGCAGAATGAATAGAGGTCTATGGAGCTATACCCTTCAAAATCCACTTTTCTCAGGATGTCATTTTTTGTCTAGTAATTTGGATGTTAAATTCGAAAGGGGAGGCAAAAAAATACACACTGCTGGGTGTTAGATTTTTTTTAAGTGGCTTTTTTGTTTTTAAAAAGCCTTTTAAAATGTCAATGATGTCATACACATCGTAGGACCAGAGATACTGCTTTACGGCAAGCTCTCGTCACTTCCTTTTCACTCTCAAGGCATCGACAACACAGCTGACAGGTTAGGCTATCTCTGTCAATACACATGCTAGAAAGAGTTTTGGTTTGCTAATGTTGTTGGTTATGTTGCTAATGCTCTGACATTCTGGTTCCGCTTCGGATGCCATCAAGCCGGATCTCTAGTCGTAATCAGTCCTTCACAAACCAATCAGCCAATCACAAACCAATCATTAGCAGAATGCTAGCGTGTTATGGGCAAAAACGACTCACCCTGTAAGAAATCGAAAGGACATAAATATTCGTTCATTTAACTTTTGACCTATAATCCATGTTGAACATGCAAAAACTACTATCAAATCTGAGATTTCTCAACGACAATCAGGCGAAAGACGGAGAGCAGGTTGAGTTATCACTGATTTAACAAGGCGCTAGTAATAAAAAAGGCATGCAAACTCCTCACCTTTAGGCGAATCTCACCTTTTTGAAACCAAAATGGGTCACCTACATGATTTATGCAGATCCGATGAGAAGGTCGTGGCCTTTGCCAACACAGCATTTTACCTGTGCTTCGCAACTTTACAACTGGCTCTGGAACCAATCGTCACTCCTAATGCCTAAACCTCACAGGCAATGAGGGGCAGAGGTTTTTTACATTGATCTAGCCCAGAGATCTTCAACCCTGGTCCTCAGGGACCCCCTGTCCTGCACGTTTTAGATGTTTCCCTGCTCCAACGCACCTGATTCAAATGAATGGGACGTTATCTAGTTATGCAGAAGCCTGTTAACGACCATTCATTTGAATCAGGTGTGTTGGAGGAGCAGGGAAACATCTAAAACGTGCAAGACAGGGGGTCCCTGAAGACTAGCGTTGAAGACCTCTGATCTAGCCTCTTAATTTTGCTCTCAAAGTGCACTAGATGGATGCAATTAACCTTAAAATGTAAGACATTTTCTTCCGTGGGAGGACGGCCCACAGGGTCGGGGGTTCGCCGTATCATTCTCATTCTTTTTTACCCGACCTGTTAGTATGCCTGAATATAGATAATGTAGCTTGGCGATATCGTAGATGTATTAAATCCCATCATGAATCAGTAACCAATAACACTGATTAAAAACTCAAACCCCACATCTGCAGCAACCACCTATTTCCCTCTATGGTAGGGAGGGCACATTAATTTGTCTAGCAGACTTAACGATATAGAGCTCGAGGTACATAATCCTAAAACTAATGCTATACATCAGGGCTATACCTACTTTGGACACAGACAATGCCATCATTACAAATAATTGATCACAGACCCATTTCCCCAAGGCATAGCAAGTACAAATTTGAGTATATTCAATCATTATCAGAAAGAGCTCTTACGGAACATTAGACAAACAGCCCTATAATACAGGGTCGATTTTGACATCCCCAACATACAGACTTGAAAATAACACACATTGAGGCTATATGATGCATGCCTACAATGCAATTTGCAGAGGAATAAACTGTTTAATTCAGAAAAAAGCTGTTATGAATGGGAATGATATCCAGTCCACATACTACATTATGCCATAGAACGAGGCCCCACAAAAAAACAATTTCATTTATAATTGCTATTTAACAATAACAGAGACTTGAACTTTCCACACAAAAATCTTACAGGGGGAAGAAGTTCACTTGTGCCAACATGAGAAACCTTATAAGAGGTGGCACAATGAAATAAGATATCCCCCTTATTGCCCAGAGCTCATAATTCAGAACCATGGAGCAGTGCCTCAAATGTACAGAGAAATAAAAATGAAGCTAAAGCAAAGTATAACATTTTAAATAGGTAACCTTTCATATAAGTGAAACTTTTTAACAGTCTACACAATATTTTAGAAATAATATTACATGTTCATAATGTTTTTTGAAAGACTTTTCAAATGTTTCCCCATTTGTGTATATTGCACTGACATCCAATTCATCTGCTAGGAAGGGGCAGATGAACTGTCCACATCTAGGGGTTCAGGTCAGGTCCTGTAAACACTTCAACACCAGATGACTGCCTGTTATTTTATCTCTAGAAATCAGTCAGATGTTAGATCTCTTTAAATCGGGGTTTTGATCTGCTCAGTGAAAAAAAAAGTTTGTATTTATTGTTCAGGGGTCACAACAGAAAAACTTGACTGCTCTGTTGGGAACAAAGCAACATTTGATGGCGACTATACAAACACCACTGCGTCTGAAACAGTTGGAGATCTCAGGTGTAAAACAATCACTCTTGATGAATTAACAGCCATGAGGACGTGGTGGGTTTCAAAAAATAAATGTCAGCATTCCAAACATAATTCTATTAGCCTACTCAAATGTTTTCCCTAAAGACTGTACAACATTGTACATACTTTAACTTAAAAAACATTCTGTAATCTTCAACACTTGACAATCTGTGCCACTCCAAAATATTAATAGCAGTTTCTTTTGTCTCAAGTAAATAGAGAAAAGGCGGGGAGGCCATAGGATCCGTAGCATTCCCATTTTGTCTTATGTCCTATTCAGCACCAGCCTTTCAACATGATTATGCTGTCACAATCGAGAGTTGCCAGTCGATAGGAGAGTTGATTTATACACCAAAGCCTTACCTGTCCACCCACATCCTGGTATAAAGGATATTTATCACTGATGGCTTGGGGGGATGGGGATAATAAAACATTTGAAATTTTGAGAAATCTAAAACATCTTAGAGCCTGAGGTAACAGACACTGTGGTTTAACTAAAAGAGGACTGATGCTGTTGCTATGAATGATCTAGTCTCCTGTGAGACTGGTTAGGCTCCAAAGCAACCTCCCAAGACCTAGCCTTCCCCCAGGCACTGGTGGACTTCTGAGGGGATTGGACCATGACCAAAACAGAATGGAAATAATACCAACTAGCCAATCAGAGGAAATGTACTGTCGCCCCACTGCTTACTCCTAAGATATACCCTCAGATCTTTGTTGGCGTGTAAGAGACTGGGTTGGGAGGAGCACTGACCCTGACTGTGAATGACCCCTCCTGGCTTCCCTGCTGCTACACCACACTTTCCCGATTGGTGGATACCAGGACTGCCCTGCGACAAATGGGACAGGTGGAGTTCTCTGATAGCCAGCGGTCAATGCAATGGACATGGTATTCGTGTGAGCAGGGCAGCTTCCTCAGCTTGTTTCCTTCAGTGTATTCTGTGATACACACACTGCAGGTCTTGAGCGCGTCACTCTCACCAAAGTTGCGTGTTGACAGGTTGTCAATCTGCTCTTTGGTCAGCCCCCGCGGCTGGTCCTCATCGTCGTCATTTAAGAGAAAGAAGTGGGCAAGGCGGAGGAAGGGGAGGGAGCTGGGCTCCTCCAGACTAATGGGAGCCCGGGGCCGGGCCCGGCTGCCTCCGCCCCCACCTCTGGCTGTGGACCCAGACCCCAGCCCCTCTTCTCCATCCCTCTCTTCTGTCCTTGCCTCGGGGGTCCCGAGGCCAACAGGCATGCTTGCCACCACAGCAGGCTCTGCCACCACAGCAGCTGCAGCAGCAGCAGCAGCAGCAGCAGCAACAGCAGCGTCCGGGTTACCAAGGGCCTCTGCTAGGTCCGCCGGTGGGTTGGCACCACGGTTCGAATCTGAGGAATCCGAGTCAGAGTCCATGAAGTAACTGAGCTCTCCGAAACCCGTCATGATTTGACGGATCATTGACTGGAGCGCCATGGAGGTGGCCTCGCCCAGACCTGCATCTGAGATCCGCCGTATGGGGATGCGAATGGTGCTGACATATGTCCGTACACCGGCACGTTCAGACCGTGAGAAGGTTCTCCGGAACCCTCCACGCTCGCTCTCGTACAGAAATGTATTGTTGGAGTTCTGGGAGCGAGACCGAGTGCGGTTGGCAATACTGTCCCTCTGACGGTACTCTCCTGGACGCACCCGACGCACCTGAAGATCCAGCATGATGGTGGGGGGCCGCCTGTTAGTTGCCCCTGCTTCCCCGCCTGTGGACTCTCCCTCTGGTGGTGGGGGACTGGTCATCTCTGGGGCTCCTGTTCCAGCTCCAAGTCCAGCCCTAGCTGGCTGAGGGTCGTATTCGGCTGTGCTCTGCCTGGACAGCACATGCTGTCGAGTCCTGGAGCTCCCCTCCGGAGGGGGTACAGGAAAGGTGTCGGGGCTGTGAGTGTTAGGGGCTTGTCGGGGGTGGGAGTCCAGAAGCTCCAGGGTGAGGGGGGAGCGACTCCTGGCCGTGCGAGCCCTGGTCCTACGCTGCTCAGGGCTGCGGCTACGGGCTCTCCTCTGGCCCCGGCGAAGGGGCTCCTCTGTGTGAAGGTTGGAAGGGGCTGTGGCCTGGACAGGAGGTGATGGTGGGAGGGGAAGCGGGGTTACAACCAGTGGGCTAGTAGGTGGGCTGGAGGGCACTGATGCAGCTACAAGAACCTCTGGTACTACATAAGGGGCTTCTTCCACCAGCGGGACAGGTACAAAACCAGCATCAGCCTCCGCCTCAGGCTCTGGTAAAGCCCCTAGCTCTGGCTCAGGCTCCACTGTCACTGTCAGCTCCTCCACCACATGCTCCAACACAGGCTCCACCACAGACTCCTCAGTTTCCATTGGCGTCTCGGGGGGCTCGGCCTCAACTAAAACTCCAGGCATCTCTACAGTCTCCTGGGCCTCGCCAGCTTCGGCTCTGGCTTGCTGTTCCGCAAGGTTGCGGTTCACGTTGATCTCTAGACTGAAACGGAAGTCCCCGCTGTTCGGGTTGGTTCGGCTGACTGCCCGCCATGACTGGTTGCCACGGTGACCGCTTCGCGTGGTGTTTCCCGTCCTTCGGACTGTGTTTAGCCAGTCTAGGAGGGTGTCGCCATTGGACGAATCCTCAGAAGCTTCGGGCGGATCTAGTAAAGAAAATAGGTGAAATATTCCATAGTTCTACAATTCTAAAATGTATTCCTACCTTCATGTATTATGTATACATAAGACTTGTGTCATGATCTAGTCATTTTCAGCATGTAATTGACAGAATACAATATATATATTAATGGATATATTGAAGGAGATAACGTATGGACTTACCTCCTGTGCCTTCTCCACTCTCAAGACTAGTGCTGTTGCTGTCAAGCTGCTCTGGACCATCCTTGATCTGCTGAAGCCTACTTAGCAGCTCCTCCTCTGTGATCTCACCTGGGAAGTACAACACAACTAAGTACACAGAACCAAGGCGAATGCAGCTCCAGGTGTTCTCTTCCTGAGGACAAGAGATTCATACAGCATGACCACAAAAATGAAGATGGTAGGGGAGGAGCTAGGGAGGGAAGGAGGTCTAAACAAACAAATTACAACTCATGCATGTGAGGTAGATGAGGCTTTATAAAATATGATGGCAGACCTACATTACAAACCCTTGGGATGAAACATGAAAGCATCTCAAACACTTATTTTCCACTTGGTCCAAGAAAAGTGCATTTGAAGAATCCAACAAAATATGAGAAACTGCTGCCTGTCCAGTAATACCCTAAGTACAGTGGCTGCAGGTTTCCTTCAAACACTGCAACAGCTAAACAGTACCAAAAACCACTCAGTCCCTCTCGCCAGACAGGACCAGAACACTCGTGTTCCAATAAAGGTACTCCAAACTTACATTCCCCACAGGCCTGGGACTCAAACAAATGGGCCATCTTCAGCAATCTGCCAGGGTTTGTTTTTAAGATAATAAAACTTCTAAATTATGAGTAAGGCAACTATATGTATGCTAGCATCTGAGGACGGATCGACAAATGACAATAAACTGACTTTTAACATGATAAAGGACTATGATATTATTGGCACCCATCTCGGGATAACTGTCTTTTATCTAATAATATAATAACATAATAATGTATCAGGGTCAAAATGATATTGTTCGGCTGAGAACAAAAGGATGGGTCAAAAGGAATTTGTTTGGTCTATGCGTTCAAATGAAACAAGGCTTGTTGACAAGGGGATTAATCAGATATGTGTATACCTGGGGTCCCCAGTAGGTTGTTGTCTCTCATGAGTCTATAATCTTCCTCACTCAGGTTGTTCACAAACTGGTAGAAGGCTTCTTCTCTGTCCAGCCTATCCAACTGCCTCCGGCGCTGCGACTCTGACTGGTCGCTGCCTCCTTGCTCGGAGCTGTCTGAACCTTCCATTGGCTTAGAGAAGGGAGGATGACAAATAGGCCTTAGACACTCCACCAGGATCCAGATGTAACTGCTGAAAGGGAAGAATAGAAGTACACACACCTGCATCTTCAGCCAACTAATGGTACAGACAATTAAATGAAAGGTCAGCAAAACCATATACACGTCCACGTTACTTTCAGCTTTGGACCAACTGAATATACCACAACATAAATCCTAAAACCTGCTACTAATTCTTTCATAAAAAGGTGGTCCACGTTCCTTGTCTGGATGAGGGTTTCAAAATACAGCAACGAGGCTACCCAACTAACGGTAGTTGGCTTGCTAGTTAGCTAGCTAACTTGTGTAGCACCCAGAAAAAAGCTAACTCCTAGTTAATTGTGCCGTTACATTTAGATAAATCACAGTGTGTGAGAGTGTATGTAAATGTGATGACATGAATCCATAGATTGAAAATCCATCAGAGTTAAACTGGAATAAAACAAAAACAAAATGGCTACATGTGTCTAGTTATTATTTCAAGCTAGCTAGATCACAAGCTAGCTACTAACCTTAGCTTGATGCAAAACTGGGAAAAGATGGAGGTAGACAAACAACCTAGCTAGCTAGAAGGCTAACTAGCAATGGTAGCTAACATAGCAAGCTTCAAGCGAAAACCGTCACCCTGTGGCTTAGCTAGATTGTTAAAAACTGGAATTATTTCTGTTTTGCGTAGCCCAACTACTGCAGCTACAATATGCTATTGGTCACGATGACGAAAGCGTTGGACAGAATATGCCTAGTTTAACCTATAACGGAGATTTAGACAGGAAGTTATCTAGCAAGCTAGCCAGGCTAGCAAAATACGAAGCATCTACGTCATCGTAAGCTAGCAGTTTGCTAGCTGGTTGACAGCTAGGTCCTACATTTATCTAGCTAGGTAGCTTGCACTTGATGACCGCTACACTAGGCTAGCTAGCTAGTAACAGGTTAGCCTCAAAAATATATGTTCTACTCAAAATACAGTACAACAAACCGAAAGAAGCACATAGCTTCAAATTACCTCTCTGGTGTAGATACCGTTTTCTTCGTTTTAAATTATTCGCATTTAATTATTACAAATTCGCATGAATAGTTTGCTACGATCTTAGGATTCCATTTTCTCCATCTCTGTACGGAGCAGGGAGGAGCAAGTATCAATAAGGACTCTCATTTCCGGTTGAGTTATTTTAAAACATTTCACAATAAAGGTCATGAGATTCAAACTACATTATCTTTCCCATACCGGCCGTACATCACGCATAAAGTCACTGGATTGGATCACATGAGTTAATAAAACACTTTTAATGATCGACATGTATTAAAATAAGTAACAGCCTAAATAAAGATAATCTCATGTTTAAAATCAAATAATAAGGTTAACACTTTAGTCCACACTGATTCCTTTCACTTTCTGAAACCATTTCAACCCTGTACAAGAGCACAGCCAGCCTCTCTAATTAAGGGTTAGTGGACATCAGTTATTCTAACCCCACTGTAGCCTTAATTGTATACATTGCATATTTTATATATGATCCAATATCCACCATCCATATTTACATTGGATGTGCTGAGAGTTTATTCTACAAGTAGCCTACAGCTTGTTCCTACTAGCCTAGTAGAAAAAAAGGTTCCGCAGTTCTGACCCATTTTAGACCTTGTTCAAAATTTGAAGGCGAATCTACAAAACCGGAAATGCTATTGACGACTATCAATACCGTTTTCACGCTACTTTTGTATGATTCGTTTACGGAAATTGGTTGAGCATGAGAAGTTATTTGTATGCTATGTCTGCGCTCATATTGCGGACTTTAACGTGCCGCGCAGACAGTGCCTTGCTGTGGTAACATAGGTAACAGAGTGGACGTGTATTTATTGACACAATCCCCACCAAGCCTACTTCAAATAAATCTGGCCAATTTAGTGCAGGGGCTTGGTGCTGAAAGAGAAAATAGAAAACGGCCTGATCCATTTCATTTCTAACTTTCTGTCTCGCTCTGACATGTAAATTGCTTACTCCCCTCTCTATTATGGGTGACTAAAGAACCACAACAATGCACCACCTGACAGTTGTCGTAGAAAGGGATACATCATAGGATGTGTTTACGTTTTGAGCCCTTACCTCAGACTCCAATCAAACAGCATAATAATCTGAAGGGAAATACCCTTTTTCTTTTTACCCTCTATTTGAGTATTAATTTGCTGTGGTACAATACAGTATAAACAAAAACTACAAAAGATAAATATCTGTTGTTATCCTCATGAGGTGTTGTTCAAAAAAGGCTACTTCTACTGGCACAATGCATTACTTGTCACACAAGACAAGAACTGTAACTTACTGGTTTAAACTGATTCATTTGAAAACAGAGCAAGAAAAAAACTGTTTTAAGACAATGAGGGTGAAAAACAACTCTCTTCAGAAAGCAGCATTCAAAATCTTATTTTAATGTGTATATTTACTCCATAAACATTATTACAAAACGCAGCAAGTACCAATATTACATTATCACCGTACAGGCTTGATCACAAATATTGAAAACCTTTGCAACAGTTACAACAAAAAACTAAATGATACTCAAATAATTTACAAGAAAATCTATAAAACAGCAAATTGTTCACAAATTTGAAGATTATTTTCTCCTGATTTTAATTTTTTATTTGCTTATTTGTGTTTTGCACAGTAACACAACACTCTCACAACAAGTTCATGGTCTTATTACAAAACTCCCAACAAAAAGTAGGTATTTCTATTTTTCCATCATTTACTTTCATATTTCGGTTTTTAAAACCAGAAGCTTGTAAATGAACATCCTTTCCATTGGCCTAGAGAGGCGCATAAAAGGTTACTCACACACACAAATACTGCACAGCACTTTCTAAGAAAAATATACACTTACAAAATATGTTACAAATTGGCACACAAAAAATATACAAGATTTTGTAGTGTCAAGAGTTCATTAATATTCCCTCTGGCTACAACTCTAGACAGTATATATAAAGCTCATTCTTTTAATGAAAAGAGCCAAACGTAATCCCAATCAATGTCAAATAATCATGAAGTGAACACATCAAACATAATTATATAATATACATTCATAAAGAGGGTCATGGTTCCTATAACCTAGTTTGCATTAGTTTTTTGTCATCTCTGGGAAAAAAATGTAATTGTTAGCTTTCTTAGCACCATTAAGATGAGGCAGCTCAACAGTGGCACATCTTGAAAGAAAGAATGAGAGAGAGAAAGAAAAATGTTTAGTTAGATATAGATAGATGGTAAGATAGAAAGAAAGATAGAAGGAACACATCCACGGAACTCAAGATACTACATTCAATTTGACACTAGGCAGAAATTAAACAAGGCTGACAAACGGTCCATGTGGAGTTCCTTTTAGCAGTCTGTCCAGATCTTATCCCTACAACACCGAAGAGAAGGGAATACAGCGACTGATGATGAGGAGAGAGGTAGTGGGACAGGAGGAGATTTAGACATGAAGTGTGAGAAAGAATATAGCGGAAGTAGTGAGAGAGGGAGAGAACAGAAAAATACATTGTGAATCATACTTTTACTTACCACCTTTATACAAGGCATTTTTTAATTAAGCTTCAGAATGCTGGCATTGCTCCAAGACAACCTCTGTTAAATGGGTCTGTACTGTATGACAGACTAGATTAGCCCTCACGACTAACTGACAAGATGAATTTACATGCATTTGTATGTGCATTTGTTAAACTCATCACTGATGCATTGGAATGAAAACTGATTATTTAATATTTCATAATTATCTGTTGTTGTCATTACCATTAAATACACCCTCATGAACAGACAATTATAGCTACGATACATGTGTATAGAGATGGTTGACTCATAGATGTGTACTGAATTAGATATGTATTTTTTCAAATGAGTTCTAGTAATCAATAATAATTACGACTTTTGTCAACACATACTACTGAAGCCATCATACACTGGAATGGAATAGTTAGAGGAATCGAATGGTTGTTTTTAGGCTGACAATACTTCCTGGGTCCTAATCTGATTGCTTCTTTAATTAAAACCAAACTCTATGTAGGTATTTCCCTTTCAGCTGAATCAAATCCAATAAATAATTCATTATGTTTAGTGACCATTTCTTTATTAGGTTCAGTTTAAACACCTTCCTTGTAGGAACTTGCTACATGAGCATGTTACTGTAGTCATAATATAGGTATAATAGTATCCCACTGATTAAATGTGAACCTACACTTTTTTCTGCATGGTCTTTTGACTTTCAAGGAAGCATAAAGGCAGCGAGGAAACAAGTCTATAGGCTGTAATTAAACTACAGAGAGTAAAAGAGGCCCTTTATAGGAGGTATTGCATAGAAAGTGTATAGGTAACATAACCAGGAATACACACCTGTAGACAGGTCACTCTGTCATTGTCTTTATATAATGTGTTTACACTATTACTGGATAATCCAGTGGACACTCAGCAAAATGTGTGATGATTACTTATTTGTGACACCTTTTTAAAGTACAATAATTTAAATCATTGGGATTGTTTAGGTGTTTTGGAATAATTGCAGCAAATGCAGTCTTTGCAGATAAATATTAACATAAATATGAAAGAAATATGAAAGTATTGTAATGCTACAGTACCTCTGCAACTACAACTATTAAATTGTTAGGAATTTCTAACAAAACATTACATCTTACTTCCACTATGCATATAACAGCCAATGACAAATCATGACTTTGCTTACCCTCAGATAGGATACCCATTGTCTCAAGAAAACACATTTTAAACATCTCTCTTTTAATCCTTCTCTACAGTCGCCTTCAAAGATATCCCATTTGCTTCTTCTTTTGCTTCTCAAAGTCGGGTGATGTTGAAGTAACTTGAATTCAGTAAACAAAGAAGGGGGATAAGAAGAGGATTGGAAGTATCTTTCTGTTTTGGTTTATATACAGGTGGTGTTTCACTGCCAGCTGTAGGTACCTTCCATCAGAGAAGAGGAAGAAGTATATGATAAAGAAAAAGACGAGTCCCAAATAAGGATTTCCTGGAAAGGCAGTTCTCTTTTACAATGCTGCCAAACCAAGCAGCAAATCATCAAATGGTGAAATAAAGAAGAAGAGGAACAGCTAATAATATTCACACATTTAAGAGGTAATTTACATAGCATATTTGCTTTTGGCACATTGATTTTTAAGATTTTAAATGATCTTCTTTCTTCCTTTTTGCAAATAGTGCATGTCACTGTACAACAACATTGAGAAAAATACTCTGAGAGAGTGGAGCATTTGTGAATTTGCAAGGCGTAGAAATGTAATTCTAGGACACCAGTTCCTCTGAAATTCCAAGAGAAAAAAGATCAAAAGTTTAAAAAAATTAAGTCATTCCAACATTGATAAGAAAATTAAGACAAAATGTTTAAGTTTGATATGTCATCATCAATACAAAAATGTCCCATCTTATTTCTAAGATGTCTTGGGCTTATATGGGCTCAGAAGAGGGTGCTTATGGGATCTGTAGTTTTCCCTCTTGAAATGAGCCAGGCAGTGCATGATGGACAGCAACAACAGGACATCCATATTCTGCATACAAAAAACAGATAGGGGGTGGGGTGCTTGTATGTCACTCAATGCATTTGTGTATAGCTACATCTTCAGGGAGGAAGTGAATAAACACATAATTCAGGGCAGCAAGTTTCACTGAGAAAATACAAAAACAAAGTACCCCCCCAGAAAATGCGACAAAACTGTCTTCAAGGCTTTTTTCAGACTAAAAACCAAATAGAAACAACTAGAAAGAGAGAATAAACTGAGCAGAAACAACAAAAGCAGGAAAAATGCAGCCATGGTAGTTTTTAAAATCTCAGTCAAGCTTGACACAATCACTCAATAGGTAGTTTGCAAATTACAAGAAGTAACTCATGCAAATAGTATTGTTCTCTTAAGGGAGAGGAGTTGGAAAAAGTGGGAGTAGTAGGGTAGGGGGGTGGCGTGTTTGTCATGCAGCTCTGGCATAGTGTCAGCGTGGGTCGGTATGCTTTGAGGGGTGGGGGAAGACAAGGTGAGGGGTAAAGTGAGATAAAAGGAGGGCAAGGGTACAACAGCAGCCTTTAACAAAATATTACCTCAGTTTCTCAAAAGAGGCCATCAGTGCTATGTCCTTATTAGGGTCTCTCTCCACTCGCTTGCCCTTCATAGTGTCAATCCGTGGAAACTTGGCGCTGGTCTTGTGGCGGTACAACTTTTTGTGTGCCGGTCCTGGATTGATAAAATTGGGTTTGTCAAACATGTGGCAACCCAGGGCCAGTTGGGGAAAGAGGGGATGAGACGGATTGAATTTGGTTTGGTTTTTACCCCCCTTGCAACCTGCCTTTTTGCCCCTCCCTGCCCCAGTGCTGCCTTTCTTCTTTAACTCAGGCTCAGTTCCTGCCAGAATCTTTAGGGTCTTTAGGTTGAGGCTGTTGGCCTCTGGGGAAATGCAGGCCTCAGACACAGGGTCCCACAGTGGCTCAATAGAGGCCATCATAAACCTCTGGACCTCCGCCATGCCAGAGACAATGTTGGACAGGATGTTGGAGGGCTCCTCAAACTCCCTCTGGTCATCCCCTACTAGGCTGTTGCTCTCAGACCAACTGGTGCCAGACCAGTCCCTGGTGCTGCTGCTGTCTGCCAGGGGGGCCAGGCTCTTGGTCGCCTTCCCCTCCAACATTGCCTTTATTTTTTTTGTTGAGCGTGAGTTCTGTCTTGGGGCCTTCACCTTCTCAGCTTTGGTGGTTCTAGGGCCTCTGCCTTTTTTGGGGCCGTCAGTTGTTTGTTTGTAGCTGCCTTTCCTCTTCAACCTTGTGCTTTTCAAACCACACCTAATCTCCTCCGTTTGCTTATCAAAGTCATCATTGTTCACATCCTTTTTATCCAAGCCTAACCCTTCCTCACCTCTAAATGAATCCAACTGGTACTGGCCTCTCTCCATAGTGTACCCCCTTACAGAGTGTTGCTCCAGCTGCTGCTGCATTGCTTCACAGTTCCACTTTCCCTCCCTGCTATTTTCCATGCCCAGCTCACCCACATCCTGGTACTCTGCTGCTTTATCCACTCTCTTAATCTCTTGCCCCACCACCTGAGGAGAGAGGTTGGGGGTCTCGGGAGGCGAGAGCTCTGACAGGGATGAATGTCGAAACTTGTCAGGAGTAAAGTTGGAGATATCTAGCAGGTCCGAGGACTCCCTGAGAGGGGTGAGGGCATCCACACTTTGCTGGATCAGCACCTTAGGGCTGCAGTGTGACAGGAAGCCATCACGGACGTCCTCCTCAGCCCCCTCTCGTTCACATGACTTGATGCTGAGGGAGCTATAGTTGCTGGAGGAAGCTGCGGAGAGAGAGCCTACTGAGTCATAGCTGATGAGCCGGCCATTGTCTGTGCAGAGAGTGGCTCTCTGGTACTGGAGACCCTGCTGGCCCTCACTGGTTTGCTGGCACACCTGCAGGTCGGTGGCGTGTGGCAGGCCACTAGGCTCAGACAGGTAGTTCTTCTCATACAGCAGCCTGTTGGGCTCCGTGTCCAATTGGCTGTAGCCAGACACGGGCAGGCTGTCGTTAAGCGGCAGGCCAGTAGGGAAGCCGCCAGGAAGGAGGGGAGTGTCTTGGGTGTCTGAGCTAAAGCCCTGGCTGGGGCAGAGCTGGGAATGCCAAATAGGGGGAAAGCTGGGGCAGTTCTGGGGAGATTGCTGGAGCTCAGACTCTGAGGGAGGGGAGAGGACACAGCTCTGGAGAGAAGAGGCAAACTGTTTCTCCTCTATCGAAAGGCCCAGAGGGAAGTGCTGCCTGGTCGGCTGCTGTTGGGAAAAGTAGGAGATGCCTGCTCCTACCGAGGAGTCAGTGGCGTCTAGAAGAGTCTGAAGATAGCCCCCAGGGATGACAGGGACTCCAGTTCCCACACCCTCAGAGGAGGAGGGGGGTTTGTCAGGGGAGCAGCTGGTAGGGATGAAGGGGAATTTCTCTTGGGCTGTGTCAGTGTGATTGTCAGAAAAGTGTGGGTGGAGTGTAGCAGAGCTGAGGTCTGTCTCTCCTAACACTCCAGCTCTGGCAGCCGGCTCCTCAATCAGAACTGTCGCCAAGCACGTTTCCGCTTCATTTGTCACACTCCCCAAACCCTCCCCCTCTCTCTCCGTTCCCTCCTTGATTATCTTGCTCCTTAACCTGGCTTCACTTTTGAATTTCCTGATCTTTATTGTTTTGTGTCCTCCCCCCAGCCTCTTGCTCTCCCTCTCCTCTCTTTCCTGCGAGCGGCTCTTGGTCATGGCGGAAGGAGACATGATGGTGCTGGGATGTAATATTCCAGTAACTGCTATAGTACCTGCTCCCAACGCTGAATGACATACATCCTCTTTGACAGTGACTCCAACATCTGCGACAGAAAGGCCCAAGGCTGAGTCTGATTGTTCCAAAATATGGATCCTCTGCACCCTAAGCCGGTTAGCGATCTTGTATTTCCTTTTGGGGTGACTAGAACCAAAGGGGCGGTGTCGACGGATGTTCAGATGAATGCCACGTTGCTGTTTATCCCTGGCTGCCAGCCTCAACTGCTCTTCTCTCTCCCTCCACCTCTCCTGCCAGAAATCCTTTAGTGGTGACAGTGTCTGGTATTTGACCACGGCCTCTGTGCTTAGGCTGACAGTAGCGTCTGCCGGATCCAGCTTTCCAAGCTTTACTGACATGTATCTCTCCCCTTTAAAGCGGTTGATAATAATGTACTTGATGACCACAGGAGGCTCCTTCCGAGAGGATTTCCTTCGTTTCTTAGGGCACCAGTCAACATCCTCCTCCTCCTTCTGGCCTATAAGGCTCTTCTCCTTCTTCTCAGAGTTCCTCTCGCTCTCGATTGAGTCCACGTCGTACAGATAGTCGTCACTGTAGCGCACCTTCCTCTTCGAACGCAAGCCATAGTTGAGTTTTTTGGGGGGGCGGTCCTTCTTCTGCCTGGCATCCTGTGGGGTGTCGGAGGAGGAGCCAGTGCATGAGCTGTCATCACTGTAATCCCCTGAGTCCTCTGTGTTGCTGTCCATTAGGTAGTTGATTTTAGGACTAGACATGGTGGAACCCTGGGACCCATTCAGAGGGCTTTTACCACTCCCGTCCCTTCTGAATTTGCCCTCCTCCTGTCCCAGACAGAGTTCTTCAGCTTTGGACTGAAGATCCTCTACTGATCCCCCTCTTCTCAGGATGCCTCCTCCTCCTCCCCCCTCCTCCTTTTTGGCACAGTTAGCCAAGACACTGGGGAAAAAGTTAAACTGTGTCTCTTCTTGCAGCACATTGGTCTTTTCTCTCATGTTCTCCTGAAAAGACTCATAGCGTATTTTCAGAGAGCATACATCACTGCTCAATGTTGAGTCATCATCCTCATCATCAAAAAGGTTGTCCACATCTTCCTCTGAAAAAAGGTTAACTGACAGCTCGTTCTTAGAGCACAGGTCCAGCAGTTCCATTTTGCTCTCGCTAATGAAGGACTCAAAGTAGCCCCAGTCTTGCCCCGCGTTAGCCAGAAGGACCTCCTCCCCGCTCACCTTGTCCAGCAGCAGACCTTCATACAAATTCTTAGCAGAGGCCTCATCCTCTGGTTCATTGCTGTCCTCAGGGCACTTCTCCTCCCCCTCCTCCCCTCTCTTAACTCCCCCCGTGGGATCTTTTGGCAGGGGGTAGCTGAGCAGCTGGTCAGAGAGGAGCTGGTCACCATAGTGACTCACTGTGTCCCCGTCATGGCTCAAGCACTGGATACTGATGTCGGAGATGGGGCAGGTGTCTCCAAAGTCTTCTTGATCCACCTCGCTTAGCCGCACGTCGAGTTCAGAGTTCTCCGGATCGGAGCCGGTGTCATGGGCCACGTCATGGATAGGGAGGTTGGATGGGTCTGAAGCAGCAGCATCCCGGGTCTCTATGAAACAGCCAAGACAGGTGCGGCTGGGTTGGAGAAGACACTCCTTCGGTAATGCTGGCACAGTTCCAGGGTCCATCATGGTGGCTGGGGGCAACGGTAGAGGGAGGGCCAGGGGCAGAGTGAGAGGGAGGACCAGCGGCTGAGTTGTCCGGTGGGGGTCTCCAGGTGCTGCCCAAGGGTTTACAGATGTAAGAGGGTGGGAGGTAGGAGTGTCGTGGCCAAAAGGGTTTGGGTCTTTATTGACATGGGGGTAGTGGGATGGGGTCAAGCTGGGTAAGGTCTGTATGGTCCTCTGTAAACTGTTTGCAGCAGGCAGAGGAGGAGAGGCTGGAGGGATGGAAGGAGGGAGGGCAGCATCGATGGATCCACAGAGCCTCAGAATACTGATATTCTCACATTCTCCTGGGGAGATAGGAAACAGAGAGGACTATGAATAACTATGAACTAGAAGAACCAGCTGGATATTATAAAGATTGTGTTATCTGTTATAGAGTTAAAGATGATACATAAAATGTATTATAGTCACCATGATTATAGTCCTACTTTGACTTAATTGTTCTTGTTACATTTATCCTGATACACTAAACTAACCTTCTGACTGGGTCCCACACCATTTGCAAAAACAATGTAATTGATTATAAATCTAATTTGGCAGTTTGTGTGATTTTCTCAAGATAGATCACAAGAACAGCTTTATCAGTTCAAGAGATTCGTCTGATGAAAACAATTACAAAACCCCTCACAGAATCTGGTAGCAGTGCTGTCATCGGGCAGGGGCTGTGTTTACTTTGTATAATAAGATGACAGGCACAGAAGCACATACATACACATGGGACACGACAGCTCCATATGCTGGAAACAATCTAAGCAATAACATCTTCACCTGCCTCCACATACAGGCTGCCACGGGCACAATGTAAATATACAATTTCTAATACCACTACATGGGAAAGAAAAATAACTGATAATATATGAATATATAATGTATATTGTACCCAAAAACTTGTGTGATTGACCATTCATTATTTTTGCTATAGCATGGACGTGCTGGACTGCTGACTCTGAGGATAGAGCGATACACTTGAGCGAACAAGACAGTAGAATTTAGTTACTCAAGTTATACTTAATATTGCTGAAGCTCCAGTGTTTGAGTGAGTAAATCTTTGAATATGAAGATGACATTAGAGGGTGATTTAAAGAGGTAATTAATGTTTCAGAGAGCAGGTCCCAGAGTGAGACGCAGGCCTGAAGACACGGCAAGCAGGGAGGCAGAACGCCCACAAACAGCACATAGCACACAGCATCACGACTGCCATATTTAATGAAGAAAACCTCAGGAGAAATAAAAGCCTGGCATCTCTTTCTCTCTCTCGTTCCCCTTCTTCATCTTTGTCTCTCACTATCTCTGACACTTTTTTATATATTTTTAAATGTTCTCTTCCTCTTTTCCCATTCTTTCTCACTGTCTCTCTTTTTTCTCTTTCCCCATCTCTCCCCCTTTCTCTCTCTCTCTCTCTCTCTCTAAATTCAATTCAATAATGCTTTATTGGCATGAATGAGTGAGCATTGTTGCCGAAGCCATATATGATTGAACATATCATATGTATAATTTACATTTGTTATAATAAAGAGAAATAATAGCAATACCTACCATTAATTATAACAATAAATAAAATATATATTTCAATCGGGAGAGACCTGGGATGAGTAAAGTGATGTTTATTTACATAATGATAAATGTACTACAAGTGTTTGGAGCTTAGACCCCATGGGGAATTGTGATCAAAGGGCGCCTGCCCAACATCCGAAGAAGAATCCCCCACGTCCAGACACCGGTGGTGGTGGCGGCAGCCGACGACCCAGCCAGAGGGGTGGCGACGGGGAGGTAGAGGGCACTTGATAGCATGGACAAACTGAACAGGGAGATAATCATATTTAAAGGCACAGGAATATTGTGATAGGCTGACGCTACAAGGAATATTTGACAGCCTTAATTGATAGACGGGAGCGATAATCGAACTGAAAACCCAGATGACAGCCCGACATGTGAAGAGGGAAAGACGAGCATTCTTAGCGGGAGGAGTAAGTAGTGACATGATCAAGTAAGCCCGAGCAGGGATCGGTCTTGCATGACTGAACTTGCGCTATGCTTCATCTCAATCATGAAACGTGTACGCAATAGCCAGCCTAGGCTAGAGGACGCTGTCCTGAAGTGCAATAGCCGGTCAAGGCCGGGGCCAGCAAAGCCCTGAATGTGCAATAGCCAGCAAAGGCCATGGGACCGACGCCCCCATGTATCCCCCACGTATGTGTAACATGCGTTAGCTATATAGACCGACGCTCTTGTGTATGCATGTAGCAAAATGGTTATGTACGCTATAGCCAGCATAGGCTAGAGGACGCTAGTTATTTGCAATAGGCTACATTTATTGGGGATGAGCAACATTCATTCCAGCGCTCCTCGATGATCCCGCTGAGGGCGAAAGCAGCATGGGCACGCGTGCCGAGGGTGAGCATCCTGACAGCTGCTGCAGACATGCCGAAAACTGCAATTGACGAACGTGCAAACACCTTCATTGAATTGATTGCAGATCGGCAAATTTTGAGCGACATGCACCTTGCGGCCACGAGTATCAAGACTCGCCCTCCCGCTGAATTCGCCAGGCCCTCGAGGAGCGTGAGGCTGAAGCCATGGATCCCCCGGCCGAAACGCACCAACGGGCAGAGAGACCGTCTGGGAGCCCCCGACCAGCATGATCAGGAGCTCGGTGTCCAGCACGGACCAGTCCAGCAGTACGTTGGATCGGGAGACGTGGAGAGCAGCCTTACTGGATAACCCTTTATGGTACTGGTAGAATAGGTTTTTACCATAGCGCAAATTAAGATCGCCCAATAAAGCCAAGTATCCGTCCAATTCCCTTCTTCGTTGAGGGAAAACATAGCAAATCAACCAGATTAAATTTATATTCCTGCCTTGCAGGATGTGAGACCTCAACCGGGGAGAAATATCAGCCCAACAGGGATGTAAGGCCTACCCGCAAACGGAGCTGCCACAGCGGAGGCCAGGGTGTGCAGCGGCTCAACGATAGGCACCAGGGACGCCAGGACAGGAGGCTGCACGATCAAGGGTGGAGCACCACGACAGCGGAGGAAGACGCCCCGGCGCTCTCCAGCGACTGCAGGCGGGCATCGATGGATTTCAATGAAGAAGCCAGGATCAGCAGGGTTGAGGGCTTCCCCAGGAAGATCGGAAGCGGGAACCGGCGGGGGAGCAACAGCAGGACCGGCGGACGCGCCGGCGGCCGGATCCAGGAGCTCCGGATGGAGCGACTTCCTGGATCGCTTCCGAACCGGAGCGGCGACGAAGCGGGTAGCCGGGGGCGACTGGACCCGGTCAGGGGAGTCGCTGTCCACCTCGTCTGCCAGGTCAAGTAGCTGGGAGAACCCCAACCCGGGCGCAGGAACAACGCCCAGATTTAGCAGCCCCACAGCCACCGCAGGCCCGTTGGAGCCCCAACGGGAAGCGAGCCAAGAGCTACGGCGAGCAGCCGGGACGGCGTCCTCGGACGACTCCAACTCGGAATCAGACATGTTAGCCAATCCCCGAAAAGCAACGAATACGGTAGCAGGCGCGCACTTCATAGCATGGAGCTTAGACCCCATGGGGAATTGTGATCAAAGGGCGCCTGCCCAACATCCGAAGAAGAATCCCCCACATCCAGACACCGGTGGTGGTGGCGGCAGCCGACGACCCAGCCAGAGGGGTGGCGACGGGGAGGTGGAGGGTCGCGCACTTGATAGCATGGACCAACTGAACAGGGAGATAATCATATTTAAAGGCACGGGAATATTGTGATAGGCTGACGCTACGAGGAAGATTTGACAGCATTAATTGATAGACGGGAGCGATAATCGAACTGAAAACCCAGATGACAGCCCGACATGTGAAGAGGGAAAGACGAGCGTTCTTAGCGGGAGGAGTAAGTAGTGACATTATCGAGTAAGCCCGAGCAGGGATCGGTCTTGCCTGACTGAACTTGTGCTATGCTTCATATGTGTATGAAGAAAACTTATGAAATAAGTTACATTATTAAATATATACAGATATAACATGCATATTAGAAATGGTATACAACACATGTTATCATTACTACAAGAGACCTCAACAACCAGGTACAACATGAGCCATTGCCTCTCTCAAGCTATGCAAGGCAAAATCCAATGCCAGCTCCAGTGTTGCTACATTTCCACCCAAAACTATTCATGTCTTCTAATTTAAAGTTAATTGATTAAACCCTGTAATTTTAGAAGCAAATTGTGGGAAGTAACATTTTCTAGTATTTTCCCACTTTGGGCACTGTAGTAGAACATTTTGTTCATTTTCAATTTCATCTGAACCACAGTATTTACATTTCCTTTGTTCTTTACCAACCATGTCTTTCTGGTGACCTTTCTCTATCATGCTGTTCCACTTGTAACGGGTAAATATGGTATTGCCTAGTGCTAGTTGTCGGTAAATAGCTTACTTATCTAGCTATAATCATAATGTTTGCAGAAGGATCTTTGTGACTTAGGCTAATGCTATTATAGTCAGAGAATGTCTCATAAGGGTGCTTTGGCCACTGAAGGGAAAACTTGGGGAAACTCTGACTTACTTTCCTCTTCCTCTAAAAAAGTTTCGAACAAGCACTAAAGTTCTCATGGAGGCCAGCGTTCTTCAACTTAATTTTAAACGCTGGATAACGCTGAAGAATATTTGTGGAACGTTTGACTAACGTTGCACGCGTTTGGCTATCG
Organism: Mallotus villosus; assembly: GCA_903064625.1. Lineage (NCBI taxonomy): Eukaryota > Metazoa > Chordata > Actinopteri > Osmeriformes > Salangidae > Mallotus > Mallotus villosus. Next base: position 45,709 of record CAEFZP010000108.1, read on the forward strand.
TTAGTCAGTTGTTACCCTAGCGTTACTTGGTTGTTATTCATCGTTTGCTCTGTAGTGAACAGAACAACTCACTCGCTAGTAGCAGAAGCCCCCCTCGCACCCTTTTGTAGTCTACGCGGCATGATGTTTGCTGTTCAGACAACAACTAAATCTACAGATTTTCCAGTGTTTTATACCCGTTTGACCATAAAACCCACACGCCAGCAAAACGCTACTCTGTCGTTATTCACACGTTAGTCACATGCTCAACACGCTCGTCTAACGTTGACTGATTATGGCGAGCGGAAAGGGACATTCCTAGGCTTACCAGGAGAAGGAGAAGGAGCAGCCTAACCATACTTTGCCGCAAGTCCGTGTGGATTTTTTGAATGGAAGTGAATGGGACTGCAAACGAGAGACTGGGCGACTGGCGGCGACGGCATGTAAGGAATGTGTACCGGCGGCGACGTGGCGGCGACGCATGTTCGGAAGTAAAAAAAATACTTACGCCTACTAAGTACGTCTGAGATAAGTACGTCGTCACTAAGCCGCACGTCGTCGCCAAACAACACACCTACTAAGTAGCTACGTCGCCGCCGTCACTGACTTGTTTCTAAGTAGCTACGTCGCCGCCGTCACTGACTTAAAAAAAAACCCTTATTGAGTGAAATAAAGTCGCAAGGCTACATGTTTCATATGTTAAAATGCCTTTATTTAGTGCTATAGTGTAAGAGTAGCCAACTGTGCACATTCTGTAGCATAGAGGATTTTACAACAGGTGCAGGGGGTGCTTTTGCACCCCCTACTGTTGGGATGAAAACATTACATTTTCAAACTAAATGTACACAAACGATTAAAGGTTTTTAGAACATGTTAAAGTGATGTCAGAGTTGTATGTTCTATCATGGTTTGTTGTACTCTAATGATTAATTATAAATGTTAAGATCAGTAGGCCTATTCATTTTGAGCATGTTTTAAAACCTAGAATCGCCTCTAGCCTGTAGTAGGCCTATGCTAATTGTTTGTAGGCTAGCCTACACATTTTTTATTGAATAGGCTGAACATCAACATGTAAAATCAAGTTTAGCCTAGACATTCCAAACGAATTAGCTTTCAATTTTACGTATGCCTAGCTACTTCAACTGTGTCCTGGCAATACATAAAGAACATTATGCTACATGTTTTGCCAGGATAACTGGCTAGCTAGACCATTGAATGTTCATGACGTTCACTGTGTATTTATTTCTTTGACTGGGTACAACAACGCGATCAGTCATATAAATCCGACTATTAAATGTTTTTAATGTCAGGCTAAGACTAAAGTCATCTTCTGACAATGCCTTTGCTTCGTGTTAAAAGCTCCAAAATGATGAACTGGCAAAAACGTTATAACTATAGCCTACATTTACTCTAAAATGTACTTAAAAGTATGGCGACGACGTTATCCACAAGTACGTTATCCACGAGTAGGTGCGACGACGTAGCAACTTAGCCAGAAGTAGATTTCAAACGACCTTCTCCTCTCCTTAGGCAGGTTATCCATGGCTGTGTTCGAAAACTTAGACAGCAGTCTTAATCCTTGATGTCTTACTAGACAGCTGTATAACTAGACAGCTCTCTTCTCTTTAAGGTATCTTAAAAACCGTTGTTTTCGAACAGCCTAGTTAGACAGGATGTACGTCATGGCTAGCTATGATATGCTGATATATTTTTAAATAGCAGGTTATTTTTACAGTACATTTTGTGTGCACTTACAGTGCACATTTACAATTTCACATCATAAACAACCGTTCACTTTCTTCACTATCTTGCATTAAGTAAGGGATAATGCCCGACGAGGTGTCCAATATCATCTGATAATGGACGATGCGGAGGCGTGAACCGTCCGAAGCAACGGTGTGTGGAACTCCGCGGAAGCAACCGTCCTCCGCTGCGCGTCGGACGGTTCACGCCTCCGCATCGTCCATTATCAGATGATATTGGACACCTCGTCGGGCATTATCCCTTACATAAATACTGTACCGGAGCTAACGTTAGCAACGCCGTTAACAAACAGCTACCATAGCGACCTGGCTAATTTATACCTCGTTAACGAATTCAGACTATTTTTGTTAATCAATCATGGCATAATTAAATAGTACGCTGTTTATTTCTCTGTAACTTTTTTAAAAAAGAGCAAAAAGAGCAAAGGAAAGTACATTTATGAACACTTTTGATGTGAACTTCGGTATTTTGTTCCGCCATCTTTTTTAGAAAATTTCTGATTTGGGTTCTGGCGCACAGACTTATGGGTAATCCGTGCCGCCATTAAGACAATAGGTGCGTTCGACATGACCTCGCTTCATGCAGCGCTGCAGCCGGCTGCAGGCGGCTGACTTGAAACAGTGAATTCTGGTTAGACTTTTTGTCCGACTTGAGACGGCGCCGAGGCTAGGTCACTGTGACGTAGCCATCACAGTACCGTGAGCAGTGGCGGTGCGTCCATAGAGGGCGCTAGGGCGCCGCCCCTCCTAGAATTTTTCGTAAAAATAATAATAAAAAAACGTGCAAAAATATGATATACCAAACTATTTAAATAATAAATGTACTGTGTTAACGCGTTAAATGTGTGTGGGAGACCGTAAGTCCCTGTCAACAACCACTTAAATGTGACCAAATATAATATATTGCCATTCGTTATCACTGAGATAAGCCACTCCCCCCTGGGGGCGCCGGCCAAATGGAAGTCAATAGGTGCGTTCGACATGGACTGCGGCTGAATGAAACGACCGGCGAGAGTAGCCGCTTGCAGTCGGGGAGGAGTTGAAAACGGCTCTGTGAAGTTGGACATTCCAGCTTCTCGTGATTTGCTGCGTTGATGTCAGTCATGGCCGATCAAGCGCTGTTTGCTTACGTTACTTTATTTATAATTAAACTTAGTCTTTCCGTTAGTAGAAGAGGTGGCCCAAAACCCTTTCTTTAACAAATGTTTTACTCAATCAAATAGTTTGGTCCGGATTTGAGCATTGGCGAAACTGAAGGTGTCAGAATAATTACAAAACAAGCGTCAAAGTTGTCGTGTGTGACCAATCATGAAATAGCTGTGTCGTCATTTGAAGCCGTGCAGTTGCTCTTGAGAAAATGCGCTCGGCTACACAGCCGGCAGTTCTCGAATCGATCTCACGGTACTTTGATGGCTACGTCACAGTGACCTAGCCTCGGCGCCGTCTCAAGTCGGACAAAAAGTCTAACCAGAATTCACTGTTTCAAGTCAGCCGCCTGCAGCCAGCTGCAGCGCTGCATGAAGCGAGGTCATGTCGAACGCACCTATTGGCAGCGCTTATACTTTTTTCATACATTTGAGAAAAACGGCTTCTCATTGGCGGAAAAAAGGGGAAATGACATAGTTTCTTACTTATATTGACATCTTATTCGTCGAATCAAAGACCTTTATCATTCCCTCACATCCCATATAATTATCACGTATAGAGCAACATAGCTAGCAAAGGAGGATGGGCTGTAGGCCTACGGGACGTACACCCGTAGCTTCTCCTCAAACCTGTATGCTAAGTAACCGGAGCTGGTTAGCTGGTGAGTAATTCAGTGAGTAATTCAGTGTTACACGAACAGTCACAACATCACACGTTAGCAACGACGCTATGCGATATCAGCGACCCTTCAGCATTAGTATCGTAGCTAAGTCTAGGAAAGTTGAGGCTACTTTTCGCTAGGTACCTACGAACACGTCTTAATCTGCTAGACAAGTGGCTTCCCCATCGTTCTTTTGGTGAGCTGTCTCACGAGCCCTACTAGCCGACAAGCAAAATAGTTATTTAGCACTAGCGTTGCTACCTGCATATAGCCTATGCAAACATTGTTTACAATATTTTCAGGCTTCAACCAGTGCTGCTCAAGCATACATACAGGGTCAAGAGATAGATTCGTTAGGCATTGGAGAAATAGTAGGAGAGGACGACAGCATCCAACATAGCTAATACATATATATTTAATGTTAAAAAAAAGTTCTGTGTAACGACCCCGCGCCGCCCAACTGCGCCCCCCCCCCAAAAAAAAATCACCAGCCGCTACTGACCGTGAGATCGATTCGAGAACTGCCGGCTGTGTAGCCGAGCGCATTTTCTCAAGAGCAACTGCACGGCTTCAAATGACGACACAGCTATTTCATGATTGGCCAGACTCACAAACGACAACTTTGACGCTTGTTTTGTAATTATTCTGACGCCTTCAGTTTCGCAAATGCTCAAATCCGGACCAAACAATTTGATTGAATAAAACATTTGTTGAAGAAAGGGTTTTGGGCCACCTCTTCTACTAATGGAAAGACTAAGTTTAATTATAAATAAAGTAACGTAAGCAAACAGCGCTTGATCGGCCATGACTGACATCAACGCAGCAAACCACGAGAAGCTGGAATGTCCAACTTCACAGAGCCGTTTTCAACTCCCCGACTGCAAGCGACTACTCTCGCCGGTCGTTTCATGCAGCCGCAGTCCATGTCGAACGCACCTATTAAGACAGCAAGGCAGCTCAGATGCTCTCTTAAAAAATGACCGTTATGTGACGTATTTTAAGGTATCTTATTAGACAGGAAGAGAAATGTAAGCGTTTTCGAAAGGACCTCGCTGTCTTAAAAGGAAGGAAGGAAGGAAGGACGCATTTTAAGCGTTTTCGAACAGAGCCCGAGTCCCTTTCCGCTCGCCATAACTGATAGTTTGTGATCGTTGACTTATGTACACGTCGTCGCACGCCAGTGACACATCACCACACGCAGACTTGTCTTACAGCTGTTACACGCTCCTCATGCGTCAGTCCCACGCTAGTTATGAGTTAGTCACATGCCTGATGTTTCCACCTCGCCCTAAAACGCTCGAAATTGAACGATTAGAACGTTCAGAACACGTTGACCAGGACGTTATGGTGTGACGGGGCCTTTACAAAGACTAATTCAGGATCAGATCCGCCACCTTCAGTGTCCACAAAAGAAAATACTGATAATTTCAAAATGACATATGGAGCAAAAGGTCTGTCTGTGGAGGATATAAATGAGGCAGAAAAGTTCATCATTTGATTCAAACTCAAACAGCACTTTAAACAGGATATGGCTTTCTTGGAGAATGGGATAGCAGTCAAAAGGAACAGTTCTATCTGTAAACTGGATCCTATTGTGGACCAAGGCTTCTTAATGGTGGGAGGACAGTTACGTAAGATTGCTATGCCAATGGAACAGTACCTAATAATCCTGCCCAAAGACTCTTACATCGCCAAATGTAGACATATCCCTCAGCAGATTGGACACTCAGGGAGAAGTATGAAAGGGAGAAATAATCCCTCCTGGTTACAACAGAGGTTTTAGCTACCTTGTGAGTGACTACTCTGCAGTTTTCGGCAGATGCAAGCAAGCAAAGGTTGAAGAAACGAAAATGTCTGTTCCCCAGAAGACCGTGTGTCTCTAGATCTCACACCCTTTACACATGTGGGTGTCGATTACTTCGGACCAATTCAGGTAAAATAAGGTTGTGCTCGCATAAAACCGTGGTGAATGATCTTCACTTGGATGGCATGTTGGGCCATCCATTTAGAAGTGGCAAGCTACTTGGATACCGACTTGCCTTGCCTTGTCATCTTGGTTACATTCACATTCTAAAGGAGAGTAAGTTGGTAAACTTCATTTTAAGATTCAAATCTGTACAATCAATCTCCTGCACCAGGTAAGTGCATCTCTGAAATGGATCAATGCCAAACAAAAATTATTAGTATTTGGTTCTCACCTGTGGACACTGCATCTGTGTATGCTGCTGTTGGGTGTGGAGTCATTACAGCCACCAGGCAACTAGGGTCTGCTAACACATCCATGAATGAGACTCAACACAGCTCCTACACATCACTCCTTCTTACTGCCCCACCTGGAGGGTACGAAGGAGAAAAGAAGAGAGGGAGAAGTAGAGGAAAGTATAGAGGCAATGAGATTAGGTTCTTCTCGTATTTGATTATCTAAGCAAAAACAAAGCTGGGCACACAAATGGTTTTAAACACACATACACTTGTACCCCACAACCACCCAAAAGCACACTGCCACACAAACATCACACACAGATAAACAAGTCAGTTTAGAAAACTGATATAGATATCAAAGATCTCCCCATAGTCTGTATGAAAATATTTCTAATTGTAAAACTAATTGTAGAACAGTAGAACACCCAAGGTACATTTAATAATTAACTCTGCCAGCCAACTAAGTACACATAGATCACTATGGCAACTATTTGCCACATTCTTCTATTTAAAGCTTTAATTAACATATATATTAGACTTGGTAACCTATGGAAATCTTACATATTTGTTTATTGTAATTAGAGAGAGACAGTGGGAGATGCAGACATTTTGCTGCCACAAAATACAGCATCTCCAAAGGCTCCTTTCCTGAATCATTTAGAAAACTAACCTAAGTCAGATGAAAGATGAAAGACATCTGACTGAAACGATTTGAATGTTTTGATCACAGCCATCCAAAGTGTATGTTCAAAAGTTTAAAAGGCAACCAAAAATGAATTCTTCCGTCAGGAGGATGCCTATTGTGTTTGTTGGTATTGCGGCCACAACCCACCACCAAAGTCCTCTCCCCTTGTTGAACCCCCCCAGAAAATAAGAGACACAGTGGTGACCAGTTCACCATCTACAAACAGCTACACCACAGCAATGGAAGAAGATGGCCAGGGGGGTATTCCATCAACGTCGCTAACAAAAGCTGCACTTACACGAAAATGCCTTGCTTCGGTATACGTTGACTTAAGCCTCAAGCCGTTCCACTACTGTTCCGTTCCACTAACAAGCAACGCTAATTCAATCTAGACCTCAATGAGCTTGTGTGCACACTCAGAGAACCGAAGCATCCCAGAGCAGGCGATCGTCGAAAAGAAGAGTTATGTAGAGACAGAGTCGGGTACGTCACTTTTTAAAGTAACTCATTGAAGTTACTAGTTACATTTCTTGTAAAGTAACTTTTACGTTACTTAGTTACTAGCTGTAGAGATTAAGGCGTTGAGTTACTTTTGCGTTACATTAAGAAAAGTATTTTATTTCTAAGACAATTCACCTTGGTCATTCTTTAACGGGTTGACCTCAGCAATAGCACATATTGTACTGAATATTCAGTGTCACTTGCATATAACATGATCAATCCTCATTATAGCCTACAGCAAGACGGATCAAGGTAATAATGCACCATAATGAAAAACAATATTTGCATGAAGTTCATGAATCAAGAAACTCTTTAATCATTAAATAATTTTGTAAAATGCCAGGCAGAAGTCTAGTAGGTAGCTAGCTCTAGAATTTACCAGGGCTAGGTCTGAATAGGAGCAAACAAAGCTAATTATAGCTAGGTATATGCAAAATGGTGTTCACTTCACTTATGTACTGAACCAGACTAGTTCAAGTTCAACTTTATTTATATACATATACAAACAGCCACACGGCTGGCCAAAGTGCTTCACAGTGCGTTTGACATTACACATACACTTAAAAATACAGAAGTACACCATTCAAAGAGCTAAAATAAGAATTATTAAAAAAGAAAGTGATATGAAGATAAACCATCAAATATAAACAAACAAACCCCAGAGCAATCATGAAAAGGCTAGAGAAAATAGGTGGGTCTTTAGCCTAGACTTAAAACTAGAAATGGAGGGTTCCATCCTAATGGCAGGTTCAGAGTTCCATAGTCTAGGACCGGCCACAGAAAAGGCTACGCTTGAGCCATACACGTGGGACCACCAACATAGCCTGGTCAGATGAACGAAGACTTCTAATAGGAGAGGAGGTAAGGATGAAGAAGTTCAGATAGGTAGAGAGGAGCGGTGTTATGGAAGGACTTGTAGACAAAGAATACAATCTTAAAATCTATTCTCTGAGAAAACGGCAGCCAGTGTAGAGATTTGAGAATGGGAGTAATGTGTTCATGTTTGCGACAACTAGAGAGAAATCTGGCAGCCGCATTTTGAACGAGCTGGAGACGCGTTTTAGATATACCGCAATATAAAGAGTTACAGTAATCTAAGCGAGAAGTTACAAACGCATTTCTAGAGTCTTAGGGGTAAGAAAGTGTTTAATTTTGGAGAGAATCCGCAGTTGGTAAAAGCTAGACCCAATAACAGACGAGATGTGTTTGTAAAATGTTAAGTGCTGATGCCAAGATTCTGCACCTGTGAAGATCTAAAAACAGATAAACTCTCTAGGTTGATGCTAAACCCTATTACCTCAGTCTTTCCTTCATTTAAAAACAGGACATTTTGTGACAGCCATAGTTTAACCTCTTCTAAGCATTTGAGAGATGAGATTGCTGAAGGATTATATTCCTAATTGGTAAATAGATTTGGGTGACATCAGCATAGAAATGAAAGGATACACCATGTTTCCGGAGAATAGAGCCCAGGGGTAGCATATATCATGAGAACAGAGAAGGAGCTAAAATTGAGCCTTGTGGAAGGCCACACGACAGCGAGGCAGGGGAAGAGGAAAAGTTACCCAGTTTCACTATGAACTTTGTCAGTTAGGTATGACTGAAACCAGCTCAGAACATTTGCTTTTAGACCTACCCAGGTTTAAAGCCTCGATAATAAAAGGGAGTGGTCAATGGTATCAAAAGCAGCTGACTATTTAATTTACTGTAATATAATCCTAAACCTAAACCACTGCAACGATACAGCGACGCATCACACAAGTTCAAGTTAAAATACATTATTTATTGTGACCTTACGTAGGCCTACTGTACATGCAAGTCTTAAATAACTATTTACCTGGTCTGCTCCATGACGCCGGGTAAATTGGGCTCGTGAGACCAAAAGTTACTTTTTACGTAACAAAAGTAGTCTGACTACGTTACATTTGTAACGCGTTACCCCCCAACACTGGTTGCAAAAAGCAAAGCGTAAACCAGCATAGCGGTGTTATTTTCAGCAGTGTAACTGGATTGATGGAATTAACAGGGTGAGGGAGAAGACATTGCTGATCGTTTAAATGTGTAAATTGTAGGCCTACCTAGACTACTTATTAACATACTTAATGCATTTAGGCCTACTGATAATTAGCGTCATTTTTTTAAACCACTCTAAAAACTTTGACAGGATTCACTGGCCTATATTCTCAACAGGAGGTTGAGAGTAATGGCAAAAAAAATTATGTGGCAGCAAGTGAAAATTACATTTGGATGTAGGCTTAATACGTACAAATTCAAAACAATGCAGACAGTCATGGTTTGGACTTGATGTAGATGGGCTAGTGACGTTTTTGTCATCTGTCATCACATCTTGAACAAAATTAATAAATGACTACAAAATAACTTTGGCATACACATGTTTTAACTGATAGGCTAAATGCTGAGCTTTAAAACTAAAGTGATTCACTAAAATAAGTATTTCTGCACAGATCCAGCACAGACTTCCATCGCAGATCAGGAGGTACCCCAAAGTGTGGCACACTTTACTTGGTAGAATCAAGGTAATCGCTATTGATCATTGATCGCTAAATGATTTAGCATGACTAAAATTATATAATTTTACCAATTACATGTGCACATTTAATCCCAATCCAATAATGACTATTCTGCCTGACAGTGTATGGACAGATGCCCCATAACCTAAATGCACGTCAACTCTGAGTTAAGAGCGGGCATGAGGACCATAGATATATATAAAGGCTAGATGTCTCGTCCGCGTTGCCGGCCAACGGAGTCGAACGTCCGCACATGGCGGCCATCTTGCTACAGTCAACTCGCTCACCCATAACATTGCGTTGGTGCTACAGGTACTTTTTTATTTTATTTGTTATCGTTTTTTATCAACGTCAGAGATGTAGTTATGCCACTGCATACTTCTATTCTATTTAAAAAATAAATTACATAATTATTCATAATAATAATCCTTTTAGACCAACGCATTACTCAATCCAGCTAATTATAAACAACATGGGTGTTCAAATAACCGAATTAGCCAGATCATGATTAGCAAGATGATGTCATCTTGGATGTGTCATTTGATTTCGGATAAGCGACGTACGGAGAATGGGTCCCAGGTCGGCAGGCAGGCTAATCCACAACGTCCCAGATAGCACGTTTTACCGACGTCGGTTTAAGATGGAAACATTGTGTTCTATTCATAAGGTCGGATAAGCATCGGCAAATTATCTGTTTTTTTCTCATCTCTGTGCTCTATTTCAAACGTCGCAGATACGTCGGCTCATCACTGACTTTCAGGAAGAACGTTCTATGCTCAGTCTGTGTTGTATTTAGACCCCCACCCCTCGCCCCTCGGCTTGAAGCAACGGCCCTGGTGGATGTAGGTGGTATTGCATTAACGGTTTGGTACCCGGCTTTTCCGGTCGTTTTTATTCTCCAGTCAACATTTACAAAACGATCTCCCCCAATGATTTTTGTCCGATTCTCGAACCTGGCTGACACTACTAGCTTTTTCATAGAATAATTTTTCCTGATTTTTGCTAAGTTTGAAACCAATCCGAAATGGGTAAACTAGCACCCCACGTCAAGAAAAGTTGCCTGGAAACGTGTTCGCGGATACGAACAGGGGACGAGCACAAAAGGGAACATCAGCAAATCGCTGATATAGCCTACCTGAGCTGAATGAGAACAAGGAGAAAGGACTTGATAATCTACAGTTGCATGCCTTAATTGTAACACGTTTTACAAATGCTTGCACACTTCCGTTATTTTTAAGCATATTTAACCATTGTGTAGGCTAATGAACGCTATTCTCATGGCATGACAAACATAATGCTGTTTGGCCTTTCATTTACACGAAAACTGAGGTTTTATCACGGATAACGATCATTTCTAAAATCTCCGGCCACGGTGGAGATTTCTGAAAACTCTTTTTGTGTTAGCGTGTGCACTAGGCTAAACTGAGTTTTTGGTTCTCAGATGTCACATATGCAACCAAAAATGCATCACGTCATGTGAGCATCCTGTTTGTAGTAGCCTAATGTAATGGGGTCATACATTTGTGCATCGCGTTACATTTATTTGTGAATCATTAGGTGCGTTCGACATGACCTGTCTTTATGCAGCGGCTGACTTGAAACAGTGAATTCTGGTTAGACTTTTTGTCCGACTTGAGCAATAGGGTCCAATTGCAGCGCTCCCTCCTCAGGCCCCTCTAAACCGGAACTCTCTCGTCAGGCCCCGAAGCCGGAACTCTCTCCTCAGGCCCCTCTTTTCATGTGTATCAGAGGTATTAGCGCCACCACTTGTCGGATGATAACGTAGGCTATTTATATTAATAGGCTCACTTACATTGAACTTCGCAGTTTAAGATAGGGGATATTACGTATGGCGCGTTACGTATGGCGTTTTGGATGTCCCATATGCAATATTTAAAATTCCCATTGGCTTACGTATATAAATGCAATAGGCTACATCTTCCGACCAACGATGGTGCTAATACCTTTTTTGTTGCTGCAAAACATAACATGATTGCTTTATGAGAAACAATTATTTTTAGCAATCTATGTAATTCACTGTAGGCTATAAATCCACTTTATTTTGATATGCTCTTTCTTTTTGTAGACATGTTCATTTGCAAGTGTCACAAAAACTGCAGGGACAATGGTCATTTCCAAGTTGAAATATGCGTTTCTATCCAAGTCTGCTAAATGAAACCGATAAATGATCTCCCCTCTATTTGTATGATCATTATATCAATGTGGTGTAGCCAGCTAATTCAATCATTTTAAAACAATATTTTGTGATAATGTTCGTAAGGTTCGCCATACGTAGCCAACACTAGCCGCAATGCTAATTTCCCCTATCTTAAACACTATTGACTTACGCTAAAACACAATTGACTTATGCTAAAACCGAAGTTCAATGTAAGTAAGCCTATTAATATAAATAGCCTACAATATCCTCCGACCAGTGGTGGCGCTAATACCTCGCATACACATGAAAAAAGGGGCCTGGGGAGAGAGTTCCGGAAATAGCCTACAATATCTTCCGACCAGTGGTGGCGCTAATAGGTGCGTTCGACATGGACTGCGGCTGAATGAAACGACCGGCGAGAGTAGCCGCTTGCAGTCGGGGAGGAGTTGAAAACGGCTCTGTGAAGTTGGACATTCCAGCTTCTCGTGGTTTGCTGCGTTGATGTCAGTCATGGCCGATCAAACGCTGTTTGCTTACGTTACTTTATTTATAATTAAACTTAGTCTTTCCGTTAGTAGAAGAGGTGGCCCAAAACCCTTTCTTCAACAAATGTTTTACTCAATCAAATTGTTTTTGAGCATTGGCGAAACTGAAGGTGTCAGAATAATTACAAAACAAGCGTCAAAGTTGTCGTGTAGCCATCAAAGTACCGTGAGATCGATTCGAGAACTGCCGGCTGTGTAGTCGAGCGCATTTTCTCAAGAGCAACTGCACGGGTTCAAATGACGACACAGCTATTTCATGATTGGCCAGACTCACACACGACAACTTTGACGAGAGTTTTGTAATTATTCTGACACCTTCGCCAATGCTCAAATCCGGACCAAACTATTTGATTGAATAAAACATTTGTTGGGTTTTGGGCCACCTCTTCTACTAACGGAAAGACTAAGTTTAATTATAAATAAAGTAACATAAGCAAACAGCGCTTGATCGGCCATGACTGACATCAACGCAGCAAACCACGAGAAGCTTGAATTTCCGACTTCACAGAGCCGTTTTCAACTCCTCCCCGACTGCAAGCGGCTACTCTCGCCGGTCGTTTCATGCAGCCGCAGTCCATGTCGAACGCACCTATTCAAACAAATGAACCTCGCGCCTGAAAGTCGATCGTGTTATTCGTAGTTGTTGATTTTGAGAATTCTGATTGGTTTGCATGGCTTTATCCTTCACATTACACTGCCGCCTACAGGTTTGTCATAGCTATCAGGGCGCTGGGAGCGTATTTATGCGGGTTCATGTAAACAGAAACCTTTTTGAAAACGATCTTGTGTGTACAACGTTATTTTTTTAAACGGAGCGGCAGAAATATTTTTTTCTGTAAATACCTGGCTATGTGTAAACGTGGCCTGAAGCTCTTGCATCAGTAACCCAATACTGAACCCTCTTCAAAGTTTTTTTTCTTGATCCTAAATTCAACTGGGCCTTCCTGGCATTTATACACATGTATTTTCATGTCTTAAGACCTTTGTATTAAACATTTATTAAATAGTTTGTCCATTTATGTGAGGGTCACTACCATTACAGTACATTTTCTTAGTGTAATAAGCAAGCACGTGCACAGACATTTGGGGGGGCAGGTGCTCAAACCCCAAAAAAGGGCATCCATTGCCAAAATTATTTATGAAATAAAAAATAATAATAGTAAATTATGCCTGCCTGCCTGCATCTATCTCCCTCTCTCTCTTCATTAAACATGACAAACGTCAGTAAACAAATGGACAAGACTTTGAAATCATGGATTTCGTGAGTTTTTTGTTCGTTTATTTTTTAGGAAACGTCGGACCAGTTGCAATGTCATGTTTACAGCGACGCTAATGTTGTGGTTAATTTATCACCAAACAATGTTAGGGGATTGCAGAAACTCCTGACTCGCACTCAAAGACCACCTATAAACACTGCTTTAGTGAGTTACTGTATACTACCAAAAAGCTACCAGCACTACGTCATGTGCTGGGTCTATAGAAAATGTATACAAGCTACTTCTAAAGGCCTCAATATGCTTCTGCGTCTCCGTTTTCGGGTGGGCGGGCTCACGGATACGCACGGATACACACGGATAGACTTCGTTTATAGTTCTCCGTAGGCTGTGGGTGCTGAAAACAATTCACCGCCAGAAGAGTAGGTGGCGCTGCACTGCGATGCTAGCTATAGGTTATCGAAAACTCGGAGCAAATTTACAAATGAGCCGTTTCATCAATAAAATATGCACAGTTTCAGCGACTACACTGCCCATTTCTCGTCACATTTGAATTCAAATGCCAATTTACATGTAGGCTACTGTTTAGCTGAAATATGAATTGTAAAAACTGCTTCGATCTCTTGGTGATGTTTGTGATGCTAGCTGGAAGAGCAGCCTGCTTTGACTGGGTGTGCAGTGAACATTTCTGGGGGGTTATTATTATGATTACGGAAAGGAATCGTATATGTTTTTATATTGCTACCATTTTAGAGACTGCTTATCGATCCGAGTGTTAATCAGGTGCGGAGCCAGACGTTGTAAACATTCCGGGTATAGCCCAAACCAACAACGTATTGGGGCTTGATTTGCAAGAACGCGACGCTGAGCGCCTCCACGGTCCTCTTCCACATATTAAAATAGTCCTGCTGCCAACGAATAATGCACCTAATAATATGGTGCCTGCCATGCCATGGCGGGCTGGACCAAATGATTTTTTGGGCCGCATATGGCCCGCAGGTCGGACGTTCCCCACCCCTGGTCTTGTTGGTCACGGCAACCCATAGCGGCAAACCCGCCCCTGACTTCTTAATACGGACCAATCACAGCCAAGGGGGTCTCCGTCGCTCTCCGTCGCTCTGCGTAATTTCGACGGATAGTTAGAAAATTCAGGAGGTGCACGTCAATCCGTCAAAAGCTCTCCGAGGGCTGACGGAGAGCACGCAGAGGGCGTTCCACGGAGACGAGGGCGTTCCCTCCTCTGCGTTTTTCGAAAAACGCAGAAGCATAATTAGGCCTTAACATGTGAGAGAGAGAGAGAGAGAGAGAGAGAGAGAGAGAGAGAGAGAGAGAGAGAGAAAGAGAGAGAACAAAGAGATAGAAGACAGAGATAGAACAAAGAGATAGAAGAGAAAGGAATTTAGAATTAGAGAAATTGATGTGAGAGAAAAGAGCGCAAGTAGAAAGAATAGGGAGGAACAGGGGCGGCTTGTATAAATGGGCTAACAGGGCTAAGCCCTCCCTATATTTTACAACAAAGTTGAAAAAATTACTTAAAAAAACGCAATAATAATTGTTTAAAACCTAGAGCAGCAACACCAAATATTTACACAAAAAACAAAAGGCTTATTTTTTCCACCCCAAATGCATCAGCTACAATTCATTTTCTTAGTGTGTGTGACACTGTGACACACTATTCATCTTCAGTGTGTGTTACTTGATTCGCTGCTAGTTTGGGATAAATTAATTCAGGCCACAGGCCAATGACTTTTGACCAATGACAGCCAGGGGTGCAATGACAGCCAGGGGTGCTACTGTATAAGAGTGGGGACTTGTGAGTGGCAGGTGTCTTGCACACCCTCTTGATTTGTCACCCATTTAGGCTAAATTCATTCAGCCCACAAAGCCCGATTAATTTTTGACCAATGACAGCAGACGGATAGACAGTACAGTCAGGTGCTAGTGGCCACTGTGTGTGTAGGAGCCATTTATGCTTTGTTGGAAATTCTTTGATTTAAGGTTGAGATTATGACCCTGCTGGCAGAACCAAGTAATGGCACCTAGAATGGTTAATTAATCGCCTCACCTGTGTTAATTGTGTTTAATTAGGAGGTGAATCCCACTAGAAAAGGGCATTGTGTGTTGCGTTTGGTAGAGAGCCTGTTGTGGAAAGTTGGAATTTAGAGACTAAAGAATGTACAATACATTACAGCACAATACATGAACTGTCATCACCAGATGCATCACAGGCACTGCACCTTCTATAATTCCAGACATCTGTGTGCCACCAATTCTATCAAGGGCTATCATTATCTATAGGCTAGTTCAAGTTATCAATATTTGTGACATCTTAATCACCGAATGCATCACGGGCACTGTACACTAGTGGATATAGCAACAGGAACAATGTTCGTACTACTTTATAAAGGATGCATGTCTTAAAGAATATATTGTGCTTATTAACATTATATATTGTGCTTATTAAAGTAATGTTTTATTAACTTAGAAGTTTGCTTAGGCTTAAACATTGTGTCTCACTCAGGGTGGGGGGGAACAGGCTGTATTTGGTGTCTTAATCTCTTCATTTTAGGAGCAACCTTGAAGCCGGGCTGAGATGGCACCCGAGCGTGGGGCGCGCCAGCAAGAACAACTCCCTGATGCATGAGAAAGCTCAACCCTCTTTTCATATTCTCATTTTACTGCACTGTATATATATCCTGGGGCAGGGACAGATAGTCAGTTGGACTTTGTGAACCTAACATTGTTGCGGTTAGGGAAATGTAGACAACCCCAGAGCTCTGTACTTGTTGATTTCCAACTGCTGCATTAAAGCTGATATTATCGGACCTCTGCGACTCCAGACCACTCTTTCTAGAACACAGACTTGTGTCATTGAAAACTAGCATTACATTTGCCTATTGGAATAGACACAAAGAATTTCAACCCTTCAAGACGCTAGCAGGCATATGGTTTTTCAATTTTTTCTGAATCTGTTTTTGCACCTTTTACTTTATCATTGATATTTTGTGACAATACCTAAGTTTAATAAACAAATTAAATATTGAAAACTCCTACGGCGTCAAGATGGAAGTGACTGATTAGAGGACACTACAGTGTGTTATAGATAGAGTGGGGAACATGATCTTTGACATGGCAGCGAATTGGGACACACTGTTTAAACGTTCAAATTAAAAGGACGAACAACAAAATCTTAAATTTTGTGTAAGAATGAAAGAAAGGACTGGCTAACGGCCAGTATAGCAAAGAATTATTGATGAATGTAGTCTATATATAATAGCCTACACCATTTTAGACACAATTGTTTAAAATAGCTGGTTGCTTCGGAAAGCTTTGTTTACCCCATCACTAATTAAATGCAGCGAACTAGCAAGCGTGTCTAAAGACACGTTAGCATGCTAGTGCAGGTAGCCTAGAATACCGTATTTCTTAGATTAAACGCCACCCTCAATATTTCATTTTCCTGACTGTGTTTCATTCGAATAAATAACCAGTGTTGTCATGTACATCTACAATTCACGATGCATGTTGGCTATGTTGCGTCTTTGCTCCGCAGCTTTGCTCATAACCGATGAATCAGCGCGCAGCTCATCTATTCATGAGCATACCATAGAAGGGAGAAAACCTCTCGTTTTATTCTAGGGATATTTCACAGGGTGCATCAGGGTGCATAGAACAGCACCCTGGCCATTTTCAGCCCAACCAATGTTACATACCCTATTCGGAGACCTTAAGAACAGTGTGAAACTCCCTATAAAATCAGTCAATGACCTCTTTAAGGTGACACAATGATAATGATATTCAGTTACTGTATTGATATATTAACATGCATCGTAAAAATGTCAGTAAAATTAAAACATCCTAAACATCTCATTAGACATCAAGTTTAAACAAGGGGTAGTTCTGACCTAAAAATCTGATTGATATATGTATGATTTTGTATGTCTTGAGTAAACTAGTATTAGAACTATTACTGTGCGTGAGATATGACAGAAAGGTAACCTTTCTTTTCAAATATTTTTCCTATATTAGGTGACGTTAATACATGGACACTTTACAAAGAGAGAGTCTCACCCACATCACAGTCATCTAGGGTGACCAGGCGTCCGGATTTTGTTGTTGCGTGTCCTTTTCACCATTTTGTCCTCCTTTTTTACCCTTCCTGCCCACTGTCACAATTTACCACTCGCGTAGGCTTTCAAATGCCAAAAACCTACGTGGAGTTCGGAACTCTACTTTGCCACTAAGAGCAGCAAAGATCAATATCATGCCTTCTGTAAGCTCTGTAGACGTGATTAGTAGGGGGAAAAGGGCTTTAAAGTGACATGCCTGCGCTATGCAGCGGCACAAGGATAATGCTAGTTCTGCCGGGCACTCTTCCTTAACATAATTTTTTGCTCTTAACGCTCTTAAAACAACCGCTGCTGAGCTGACCAAATTATATATTTTAATTTATATTCCAATTGAAATAGTTTTGGGATTGGTACTGTCTCATTTTCTTATTTATCTTTTGACTAAACTTGTCTCACCAAAGACAACAGAAAATCAGTGCACTTGTATTGAGTTGGCTTTTCTAAAATGACTAATTAATGAAGACTCTTAATTTCATAGTAATGCCCATTCCATGTCCATGACAATGCAGTTTTAGAGACAGGTGATTAAAAAGGCCCAGGCTATTGAGCTACTCCATTCAATGCTCCTCTGCATCCCAACAGAGCCTCAGGCCACCTCATAAACAACATCAACACCCTACAAGCACACACACACTTTCACACAAACTTTTCCATACTCCCAACCCTCCAGCTCCTCCAAAGCTTTGTCAAGCATCAGGGCAAGAATAGACTTGTATCCTGGCGAAGTGTGTAACTGTATTGGGGGCTAGGTTGCCTGTAAAAAGAGGGAGTGATGGGAGTTTCATAAAGTTGATAAGATGAATTAGTTATTTGCATGGTTGATGAATCTTCTGCAGTTTAAAAGGTTAGGCACATCTACTGCTGTTTTGGTATGATGTGGAGAGAGAAAGATATTTTCACATTCCCCCAGACCTGGGGTCTCTTTTCTAATTGTTGCATACACACAAAACGGGGCTGAAAATGTGCGTACACCACTTCCCACGCAAAGGTTGTGATTTATAAAAAACAAACTTGGCGGGAGAATGTGCCGTCCTCCACGCAAACTCTGACCAATGCCTACTCACATTTTGGAGACAGTGTAAATTGGCGACGCAGATGACCGTACTGTAATCAGACTGCAGAAAGTAAATGTGGGAAGAACGATTACTCGTAATATTTATATATTTAGTTTTTTCTCACACACTTTTTTTTCAATCAGTACTGCAGTACTCTCTGTACCCTTAAACAAGACATACAGTAGATGGTAAGACAAGGCAACATTCTAGCAGAACCATTAGCTTGCTAACTCTCTCAATATCCTGTCCAAATCATTTTGTTTTCTTTCGCCCACCTCCACCACCTCTTCTACAGAACTCCAGGAACAATAGCCTGAAGCATACTGTTTTTGCCAAGCCTGTCTGTGTGCATATAAAGGGACCACTGGTGCTGCTTAGGACCAGGGTATTGGGAAAATACAAACAGAGAAGGCAGTGGCCACTGTGACTGCTCTAATGAACCAGTGTACTGACTCACTGGCTCTTCTTATCTTTTTTACCACTCACTCCCTCCCCCTCTCCCTTGCAGTCTACTGTGACTGTGTGGATCACAGCTGCCACCCGGAATACCAATGACCGGGGAATGGAGTGAGGGGAGGGAGAATGAGAGAAAAATAAAAACTGAAAAGTAGGTGGAGGTAGAGAAAGAAAGATTGAGACAGAGGATAGAGAAAGTGAGACTGAGAGGGCCGGTGTCTGGCCAGGAGAAGCTTAGTCTCATGGGCAGAGGAGGTGGGAAAAAGAACAAGAGAGTCAAAGAGGAACCATTTGGGGGATTTTTTAAAGGGGTGTTGTTATTGTGTTTGAGTTACACAGGTGATGCAAACACCCAAATAAATATATTGATCTGGCAACATTAATGCCGATCTGCTATCTTGCTGTCTCTTAAATGACTTAAAGGCTCCATCATCTCATTTTATTTCATTTTCGCTTTCTGTTTCTTTCCTCCAAACGCTACACAATTCTCATGACAACCTTAATGAGCAGACACATTCTGCATGATACCTCTAATTTGAGAAATTTCCAGCACAGACATAAATAGACAAAGTAATTAGACTGAAGACATTGCAGTGCAGAGATCCTTCTTAGTTCAACATATCCGCCTACCTGACGATGACTAAAATAGGCAGTAGCCGTCTAGTACTGTGACATATTGATGCTTCATGTAGCTAACTGAGGGGGCAGATGAGAGAAAAACATCACCCCAGCCTCTTTGTGTCACCAGCTTGGCTGTGTCCTCTGGGTTACTGAGGGTTAGCAGGTTCCTCTCCAACAGGGACACAAGGTAGTTTCTCCTACTACTTGTAACGCGAGAGTGAGTGCGAATTGAATTATTATTTCGATAAATGCTTTTATAGATGGAAAATGTATATAGATTGTATATCCAACCATACAAATAGTTGTGCCATTTATAAACCACAACATTCCTGCCAAGCCGTCTTTGTTCAGTTGATATGGAGAGAGATATGTCTCAAAAGTATTCGTAAATGCAAGTACCATGATCCACAAATGTTTCACGATTTCCAAATGTGTTTTGCGATCCACAAAAACAAAATTTTTACTTGTGATTTGTAAGTTGACATTTACATAAATGTGCTATGATTTGTACACATAAATGTCCATTCGTAAATATATTGTTTGTAATTTCTTAAAATACTTAACATTTCGTATGTGCATTTCTCATGGTCTGTCACCCCCTTTTTGACAGTGCCACCCGGTAGGTGGCAGTGTTGTCCTCTGCCTTGATGGTTGCTTTTAAAGCAAGGGCTTTAAATAAATGTAAATAAATCATAAATACATGTATTTTCCCCTCCCAGTAACCTCTTAACCAATGGTATGTGCTTTAAGCTTAAGTTGCCATGAGTATCTGGCATTTGCTATTTACCTCGCTCCACAGGCTGCGGCCGTACTGTAGCCTAATACTGTACTAGTATATATGGCCGATAGGACTTAGTTCGTGAAAATCTTGATATAGATTTTGGGACAGTGACATGGCTGGTTAGCTAGCAAATCTTCACGAATTGTAGATTTACAAATGAAAGACCATGAGAAATGCACACACGAAATGTTAAGTATTTTAAGAAATTACAAACAATATATTTACAAATGGACATTTATGTGTACAAATCATAACACATTTATGTAAATGTCAACTTACAAATCACGAGTAAGATTTTTGTTTTTGTGGATCGCAAAACACATTTGTAAATCGTGAAACATTTGTGGATCATGGTACTTGCATTTACGAATACTTTTGAGACATATCTCTCTCCATAAGTTGAGAGTAATTTTTCTCCACCAGATTGGAGGGACTACATCAACAGAACAGAACTAAAGTCATTATAACTAGAAGTAGAAATTCAACTCTTCACACTCATGTGTCGATTAAAGAATGTACAATACATTACAGAACAATACATGAACTGTCATCACCAGCTGCATCACGGGCACAGCACCTTCTATAATTCCAGACATCTGTGTGCCACCAATTCTATCAAGGGCTATCATTATCTATAGGCTAGTTCAAGTTATCAGTATGTGTGGCATCTTAACCACCCAATGCATCACGGGCACTGTGCACAGGTGGATATGGCAACAGGAACAATGTTCGTACTACTTTATAAAGGATGCATGTCTTAAAGAATATATTGTGCTTATTAAAGTTATGTTTTATGAACTTAGAAGTTTGCTTAGGCTTAAACATTGTGTCTCACTCAGGGTGGGGGGGGGAACAGGCTGTATTTGGTGTCTTAATCTCTTCATTTTAGGAGCAACCTTAAAGCCGGACTGAGATGGCACCCGAGCGTGGGGTGCGCCAGCAAGAACAACTCCCTGACGCATGAGAAAGCTCAACCCTTTGTATCATTTTGTAATATTGCACTGTATTATATATCCTGGGGCATGGACAGAGAGCCAGTTGGACTTCGTGAACCAGCCCTAACATTGTTGCGGTTAGGGAAACGTAGACAACCCCAGAGCTCTGTACTTGTTGATTTCCAACTGCTGCATTAAAGCTGATATTCTCGGACCTCTTCGACTCCAGATCACTCTTTCTAGAACACAGACTTGTGTCATTGGATGCATCATTACTAATTGGAATAGACACAAAGAATTTCAGTCCTTCACGATGCATCTTTGATAGTCTTGACTTTTTCTGCTACTGGATGCATGTGGATGGTTGACGTGAACTCAAATCCAAAGTGGAAAAAAACATTTTTAAATGTATGTCAAATGACATACATTCATTGCTTATATTGCTTAATATGGGAATAACTCTAAACTGAATGTGTCCCTTTCTAATTAGGGTAGGAGGAAAAAAATATAGTTTTTCTTAGTATTATTATTAGGGTTCCTCCGGTAGGAAGAAGCCCATTGTTTTTGTTAGTATTCTTATTCTTATTAGGGTTCCTCCGGTAGGAGAAAACCTATTGTTTTTGTTAGTATTATTATAATTTTTCTCTGCTAAATGGCCCAATAGCTCAAAAAGTCCTTGACCCGATTCTTTTCAATTTGGCCCAATGATACAACAGGTCACTCATTACTCCCTGACAGCTAGTGGCCCATGTACGCCCATAGGTGGCGCTATAAAACATGCCCAAAGTCTACGTGATTTCCCCAGCGCCCCATTAGTCCAAAATGCCTCTAAATTGGTAGACATGCCTTATTACTCATGGGGAACAAAAAAGCTCCAGGACCCATATTGTCATTTTCTTGTACTGTCCAAAATTGGTACAACCTTCAAAACCCTTCTCCTCATGAACCATAGATCCAATCGACTTGAAATTGGTTCCAGATGTGTAGAATACATGTTTTTATAAAGGGTCAAATTGAATAAGAAATGCAATACAACATGGCTGAAAGGGGTGTATTTATGTAATTGTACACATTGCCTCAATATCTTTGTGTCAATAAATCAAATATAATTTTGACTGATTGTTTTTCAATAGGGTTCAAGACGACATCACCACTCTAAAGTACCATAAACAATTTCACCTTGGTATGTCAATATATGATTTAATTCAATTGAATTGCTCCACAGTGCGCGCGCTCCAAATTCTCCGACTGATCCTGCTCCTTGACACTAGGGTGACCACCTGTCCCGCTTTGCGTTGTGTCGCAAAGTGGTCACCCTACACCTATTTTTACTAGGTTTCAGCTAGCCTTCAGTTTTAGAGATGGAGGAGAAACTAATCGCCTGTGTGGCTGCATATTCAATCCTGTACGATACGTCTCTGTATTTGTACAAAGACTAGAATAAAAAGTCTCTCGTCACATTACGTAACTTCGTTCTGTGGTAACTAGCTTGTTAGCCCGGCTGGAACCATAGATATATATAAAGGCTTTATATGTGGCTGGAACTCCCTAGTCGTATCGACAGATTAGCAGAGACTTTGAGCAAAATAATAAATGTTTTTACACGTGTATGTCTATTAAATGGTTTAGTATTTTGTATACAAGTTGTATTGTGATCGATGTTGTGAGTACGTAAACCCAAGTCTGCACACTTTGCCATGACAACTACAACAGTGACTTTAGAGAACTACAATTTTTTCTGCCACTATGTTGCGCTCTCATCCCAAATGTTTACAAACAAATAATTGGTATGTATGACTGACAACACCTCTATGCCACAATTGCAATGAGGTTTGGCCTCCTTGGGTAGATAGTCCATGGTTATTCCATTGGCTTCTGAATTCTCTGACTGCCCTTTGAACCCGAGGTAAATAAATATAATGCAAACAACACAAATTAAGATCACAAAGAGAGTCAAGTATGCCTTGATTTTACATAAAGGTAAATAAGTCAGAGAAGTAGTATGACATAACTCGATTTAGTTCTGCCCATAGCCTCTCTATTATTTGTGAATAAATTAGTGGTGGGCCGTTATCGGCGTTAACGCATTGCGTTAACCCAAGACCCTTATCGGGCGATAACAAAAATATCGCCGTTAATTTATTCTCAAAGTTGGGTTGGGAGCTGGGTCTATACTACGCAAGCTATGATGACTTTCACCTTGATATTTTAGCGCGGATGTATACCTAGCCGAATTGCACGCCACCGCTTAAGCCTGCAGCAGGCCTAATGGATGCCTGATCAAATTATACTTTTCAATATAAGTGTAGGTGAGGAACTAAGACAGGGTGTATGTGCAGCTGGTTAGTGCATTGTGCTCGCTCCCGGTGTGTCCATCAGAACACAACTCTTCAAACAGCTTTCTTTTTGCTGATTTATTGCTAGCGGAGTTTACATGACAGTGAAATGAGAGTGGGGCTGAAACAACACAAAACTTAAACAATTACCATCATGCTCCCGACAGAGCATATAACAGAATATAAAGACTAGTACGTTACCTATTATTATTAAACAAATATTATAGTCTATTGACATTATATCAATGAATTCCAATCGCTGTTGAAAAACGAAACTAAACATTCCACATAGCCTACAATGATCCAATTTACAGAGACTATTAATAAACTATACAGATTGAAATCAGAGGACAACAAAACAAATCGGCCGTAATACGCCGTCTTAGAAGTTTACCTCAGTTAAATACGTAGAAAATATATAATGTTTTTCACTCGCCATTACAAACATTCACTCGCGCACCCCTGGTGGTCAGTTTGCGCACTAGGGGTGCGTTAACGGCGTCTGGCTTCCCAAGCGCCACCACTACCAACTATGCCAAAGAAAAGCTAGCTATTCAATGACGCGGGTGGCCCATTACATACCTGAGGAGTGAGTTTCACCGATACACATCGGCTACACTCGCTCACTGGCAGTGTTTTAAACAATTTTGTATTTCACTCAATTCTACTCCAAAAACGTCAGGGAGGACTGCTTTCTGTAGACAATAGCCTGCTAAAGCCTGCTGATTTTTCAAGGCGAGGCTGTTTCATTCGTCATATGCCCTGAGAAAGCGACCTACGTTAGCCAGGCTAGTTTAGCCAATTTCGGTAGGTCAGGCTATTTAAAGGTCTCTGACAGTCAGAATCACTGTTTACAGGCAAATGTCGAGCTGGTCTTTGGTCAGATGTGTATATATTGACCAGTTTAGAGCTAAATACTCTTGCCAGAGCCTGGAATCGAACCCATGTTTTGAGTGACTTTGCATGGCCGGGTCTCAGGTCAACACATTTAGATCTAAATTCAAGTAATGCCACTGCATTTCACAGTCAAAACTGTAGTTTGTCAAGTATAGATGTAAAATCCTTCTGGAGGTCTGGAGGGTCTGGAGGGTCATGCAGAGGCCTGTTCAACAGAGGATGCTGAGAGAAAAAACAGACCCCTTGCTGGACTACCCCCCTCTAGCTGACAGCTTCTCTTCAGCCCTGACCCCAGGACAGCTTCATCCAGCTGGCCTGCCCTGCCTGCCTGCAGGCCCTGCTTGCCCTACCTGCCAGCCCTCCAGAGACAGACAGTCACCCCACAGACACAGTAGCTCTACAGACTGCTTTTTTTAGGACATTGATGAAAAAGGACGAACCAGCATTTTTTACTTTGATGAAAGTCTAAATGTTGAATCCTTTCCATGTCCCAATATGCAAAGCTGCTGACTTTTAGTGTCTGAAGTGATTGATAAACCAGTTCAAGTGATAGACTTTTGACCTGAATCCAATGTTTATTCCTCTGAATAAAAAACACTCAAGAGAAATACTGCTTCTTGGATGATTTGTGCTCCACATCAGTTCATCTCACACATTTGCCTTTGTTTCCATGGGATTCATGGAATTGCTAGTTTCTGCTCCACCATTGTGTAATAATAAATATAATTTAGGACCACAATTAAATTTTTGTGTTATCCTTTCGCATTACACACATTTAGTCAATGTTCTTAAACTAACTGTCATTTTACCATACTGTTCATGTTGAAGAGACATCAGTGTTTACTTGGAAAGATATATATGCTGTATATTTCCACTTTGATTTGTATTTCCATCGTAAGTCTGGTCTTTAATTTGGAGAAGTGGTATTAAAAGGTCTTTAAAAAGTCTTAAATTGAACTTGTTTATACCTGTAGACACCCTGTGAAGCTCCCACCCCCCACTCCACAGACAGTTGGTGACAGAGAGGTGCAGACAATAAGTTAAACATAGTCATGCCTTAAGAGTAGAGTAAAAAATTGAGACTAAATGTGGAAATGGATGTTGAAACTCAGTTCTCTGAGTTGGTGCATGTCAGTTTAGGCAAAGGTAGTGTTCTAAACCTCTAGGTTTAAAAATAATTCTGATTTGATTGATACATTATAGTTGGATTTGACATTCAACCGACATTTAATTAGTTTAGTTTATTTATTTAGCACACATTAACAATTAATGGTGCCAGGATGGAACAAAGCCCAATGGGCTTGTACAGAGTTCCACCCCTATCAATAATCACAATGAAATCATATTCAGGCTAACAAATAAACTCTAGAAATTAAGGAGACAAGGCACATAAACTCAAAATAATCAAAAAATTATGATGTGATAAATACATGTCAAAGATAATGAAAAAATTAGAAAGAAAAAGAAAAAGAAAAAAGCAAAGGAGGAAAAACAGGAGGTTATTAGAAGATTCACAAAAAGATAAGATGTTTTTTAAGCTGCTTTTAAAGAGTGAGTGCGATGATATGAATCTTAAAAGGGGAGGTAAGACATTCCATAAAGCCGGGCCTCTATAATATATACTAAATTGATGATGTGATGTGCGGGAAAAGGAAAGTAAAGATAAGTTGTTATTGGTGCTCTGTCTAGTGCGATGTGAATGTACGTTAAATGAATAAGCAAACAAAGTCTGAAAGCTTTCCGGGAGATCTTGGTTTCTGTAAATAAACTTGTGAATGAATAAACATATGAGATAGATATTCAATTTGTGAATTGGAAATATATAAAAATGAATAAAAAGTGGTGCTGACGGAGCATAATACATGATAATACATAATTTTTGAGATGGTTGGGATATGAAGCTGCCCAGACCAGATTACAGTAGTTCAGGAAAGGAAACAAAAAAATATAATATAAAGTTAAATGGGCAGAAGGATGAATTAAAGGACAAACTTTCCTTAATATGCCCATCATCTTAGTGGACCATTTGCAAACCAGGTCTATGTGATTTGACCAATTAAGTCTTTCGTCAACTAGAATTCCCCAAAAAATTTGGTAGCCTTACTTGCATAATTTCTGATCCGTTAATAAGTACTTTTGCTTGTTCTTTGGGGTAAGACTTGTTTATGTTGCAAAAGATTACAAAGTTACATTTCTTCACATTAAGTGTTAATTTATTAATTTGAAACCATTGGCAATAGAGCATAATTCATCATTCACACAGTCAATCAAATAATTAAAGTCATTATGAGTTGCTATGAGATTAGTGTCATTAGCAAATAATACAGGAAAAAGATGTTTGCAAGACTTGGCTAAATCGTTTATATAGATCAAAAATAATAAAGGGCCCAGTATTGAGCCCTGTGGCACCCCATGTATAATTCTGGACTGGTAGAAGAATAGCCATTAAGCGACACATACTGTTCTCTGTTAGTTAAGTAATTCTTAAACCAGTTCAGGGCAATATCCTCCACTCCATATCTATTTAATTTGCTTATCAGAATACTGTGGTTAACCGTATCGAACGCTTTGCTTAAATCCAAAAATATCCAATGGCAAACTCACCATTGTCCATAGCTGTTGAAATTATATTAGTTATCTGGAGTAATGCATGCTCTGTTGAATGTTTTTTACGAAATCCATACTGGTGAGCATATAGGATCTTATTATCAGTTAAGTGCTTCGATATTCTTGCATAAACTAATTTCTCCAATAATTTTGAGATGCAAGGCAGGATTGATATAGCTCTATAGTTCCCGAAATCATCAGTAGCACCTGTTTTGAAAATAGGGATAACTTTAGCAATTTTAACATGGAGGGGAATAATTCCAGATTGGAGTGATAAAGAAAGAATATGGGTTAGCGGTTTGAATTAAATGATCAGTGGTTTCTTTTAACAAAATGCTCTTTATGCCATCATGACCTGGGCTGAATTCTTTAATTCCATGATGATATTATGGGACCTCCTGTGTAGTTGGAGGTACAAAGGTATTGAGAGGAGGATATGCCCCTTAATCAAGTTACAAGGGTCTCATTTGTACCCAAGATACTTGATGCCAGATCCAGCCAACATTAACAAAAAAAAATTAAAGCCATCAGCTATTTCGTTAGGGTTTGAGAGAATTCTCTCTTTCCCACACATCTCTACAGGTGCAGTTACTTCTGATTTCTTGTGATTCAACAAATGATTAATGAGGGTTCCAGGTTGACTTGATATCGTTTGAAGCTTGAGTGAATTTTACTGCATAATATTTTTTTTTGCTTTCTTATATCAGCTATAAATTGTTTTTATATTTCTTATAAATTTCTATGCCAGAAGGGGTGGAGTTTGTAATAGCTTTCCTATAGAGTACGGGAGCGTTTCTTCAGATCTTCAGTAATCCAAGGTCTCCCTTAGAATAATTAGTTTAGATTTAGGGCTGATCAAGGGAAAAGATGATTCTAGAGCAGAATTAATAAGTACTATGAATAGGTGGTATGCTGCAACAACATAATTTAGCCCAAGAACCTCATCCCAGGAGACATACCTGATGGCTGTTTTGAAGATTCCAGATTATTTCTAGTGAATTTACGAAATTAAATTGACCACAAGTGGAATCAATACCTTAGAGTTAGGAGGATCGATAGCATGAACAATCTGGAATACAGGAAGATGATCTGAAATATCACACATCAATAAACCCGAAGTGATTTCATAATCAAGAGAATTAAAAAGAATGTTGTCGATTAACGATTCTGATGATCTAGTAATACGAGATGGCTTGGTAATTAAAGGATAGAAATTACAGAGTTAAAGTGTGTTCAGAAAGACTGTCGTGGATACCAGATCATCTCTGAGCAAGTTAATATTGAAATCACCAATAATGCACATAATTTATTTTCCTGTTAATGATTTCTAAAGTAGAATACAATGCGTCATTAAACGTATTTATATCTGAATCCGGTGGGGGTCTATAAATACAGCCGACTATAATGCTTTTTTTACCTAATGCAATGTCAATAAATACAGTTTCCACAAGTGTCGTATCAAACTCAACACTCAAATCCTTTCTTGTGATGAAATTATAAGCATTAGGAGACGTACAAAGAAAACTCCTCCTCTGTTCTGTGATTCTGCAGGAGTGAGTGGGAATATAGTTCAACAAAGGATAAAGACTGACAATATCATCGTTTAGCCATGTTTCAGAAAAGCTCTAAAACAGAAAATGAGTTGTAAACAATGTTGATAAATATACTTTCAAACAATCATAGTTTTTAGACAGACTGCGGATATTCAAATGAAGAGTAGAAAATAAATATTTGTCCCCCTTATGAAACATACTATTGAGCTGTAATTCGGTGAAATAATCACACGACAGTTTGGCAGTATTTGAGGCATTATAAATCATATCAGGATTTTAAAAAATCTCATAAATTCTATAATTGTCCGTATTAAGCTCAAATGGGTGAATGCATGAGAGAATGTTGCGGCGTTTAAAGGAGTTAAGTCAGTAGAGGACATAGAGTAGGACAAAGTTTCATACCTGTGGGGCGGGGTCTCTTGAGTGACAAGGAAAACTTTTGGCCAGACACAGGTGAAGACACGGTCCATAACATTTTAATAAAAATATAATGGATCCTACGGTGGATCGCGGGAGTAGGCCAGCGGCAGTGACAGACAAGCTGTCCTTTAAGTTTCCTCAAACTGCTCCAGTTCATTGATCTCTCTTATGAGAAGCACCTTTTCTTCCTCCGGTGAGGCTCATTAAGTCTAACAAAAGACCTTACAATTCTTGACCATGTTGCCTGATTTTTTCTTGTTTCCTGAGTCTGCGGGCTTCTCTGGCGATATCTGCATTTTTTTCGTGAGGTGCTCGTTTAAGTAAACTCCGGTCCCCTTCAGCTTGCGTCCTTGCTTCAATAACTCGGATTTATGTTTTCTACTCACAAATAGTATTATGATCGCCGGAGGATGCTGCGCGTGGTTTGTTGCGGGGGGAGGGGAAGTGGTGACACGCCGATGTGTGTGTGAAATGGGAGGTACCGTCACGGAGGAATCCGAAACGACCGGGTCTCCAGCGTCTCCAACAGGCCTGCGGGAAATCACCCCGGCTGCGACACTTGCATAGGAGCGGTGTGTAATGGTCCTCAGACCGGTGACACCTACATCCTCCATGCGCGAACCGCGCCAATGCATCAACTCTTCCATTGCAGGTGTTTATTTCCCGATCATTTTCTGTGTTATCATTTTTAGATTGACCAGTGCCTTGGAGGCCGTCTAGGTTCATCAGCTTAAGTATCTGTGAGTGATTGTGCGTGGCAATTTTTTGACCAATCTCTTGTTGGATGTTGCGGAGAGAGGTGGCTTATTTCATCCAAAATCTTTTTGCT
>CAEFZP010000109.1:0-47500 GCA_903064625.1 Mallotus villosus
ATTACAATTAAAATCCAAGTGAAATACCATAAACTTCGAATGGGCCTCGTACGATGCTGCCTTTCCCACAACTGACTTTTAATGTAGTCTCAAGTTGGATCTTGTACTGGCACATTGAG
This sequence comes from Mallotus villosus, assembly GCA_903064625.1. Taxonomy (NCBI): domain Eukaryota; kingdom Metazoa; phylum Chordata; class Actinopteri; order Osmeriformes; family Salangidae; genus Mallotus; species Mallotus villosus. Next base: position 120 of record CAEFZP010000109.1, read on the forward strand.
TCATATGGTATGCTGGCTGAATTTGTTTGGCTCTGTAAAGAAGTTAAATGTATACAAAATGATTGTTGTTTGAGATGCATGTTTACATTTTGATAAATTATATTTCATTTCTAATTTTTACTGAGAACACATTCCATTAATATCTTGCATAAAAACACTTTTAATGACGCACTTACATTTAGTCATTTAGCAGACACTCTTATCCAGAGCATTTCTTGATAACAATCTGACTCCAACTCCACTCTTGATCTCTTACCACTACTGTATAACATAGGGTCTCTAAAAACGTCCACACTATTCTACCATGTCTTACCGTGACAGATGAAGTCTCCCCACATTTGCTGTAATTCAATTTGTACTCCCAGCAGTGAGACGCAAATATGTCTGGTGGTGCCCAATCAAGGACAAGCTTTTTCCCCTCTTGTTTTATGTTGAGTTTGGGGGGTGGGGGCTTGACTGAAAAGAGTCAGATCAAAAATGTATATGTTTGAGAGTATGGTTTATGCCATGTGTTCAGTTAAAAAAAACATGATGTAGACCAGAAAAAGGCATCTGGTGTTGTAACTACCAAGTTGGCTGGGAGTCCTCTTGAAGGTATTCTGAAAAGGTGAGCCATCGAATGTACCATTGAGAAAGAAATATATGGAAGTCGACTCAAGAGCTTGATTGTCATGTAGGTGACATCCTGTTTTCACACCATTCCTGTAGAGATACTCTGTACATGCTGCCAAATGGGTATCTGTGTCCTCCCTCCTGATAAATAAGAAGAATCAATAAAGATTACAAACATTTCCAAATTGACCCATCAGTGATAGAATATGTATTTGAAGACATTTGCTGTGGGTGGGAGCTTGTACATGATCTTGAAAATAAATTATAGCATTATTTTGGTAATCCAGAGAGGCCATGAATAAAAGTGCCTTGTTTTGTTGTAAATATATTTACCTTTGGTTCACAACATAACAAAAGTTGTTTTGTGTTGTGATCATGAGATTCACTATAAATAGAAGTGACCGTAGCCAGGATATTTAAGTGAAAATCAACTCACTATCACAACAAACGTTTGTTACATAATTTACTAAGTCATCACTTAGACCAAATATTATTATTATAAAAAATAAAAACATTCTGTGTCCTGCCTGAACTTCCACTGAAGTTTAGTTCCCACCTATAGAAGAGTTGGAGGTCTGAAACATGATTGGATGTCAGCCAGGAACAGTTCATGTCCTTTGTCGAGGAGAGGTAACAGCTAAAGTCTTTAATATGCTCTAGAACATGGAGAAAACATATATAAGACCTTTGAGATCCACTTATCAATAACAGCAATTTCCACTGTCCACAATTCTTCTACTTATTTACGTTTCATGCCAGTTTAATTTCAAAAATATGTTTACCACTTATTAGTGCATTGTTTTCATTTCACTATGTGAAGGTATGTGTACCCTAAAATTTTCAATTTTTACAATTTAAAGTGTTAGCAAGTGTTAGAATGTGTTTTATATGGTGGATCATCATTGTAATAAAATATGGAGCTAGAAAGCTGACAAAAGTATCTGAATTTGAATATGAAAGATTCGATCGATTCGATGAAAGATTCGATCGAATTTCATAAAACTGAAATATTTTACTGTTGAATATATAATATCTGAATTATTTGTATGCCGAATTTAACAAAACTGAATTATTTTGGTCCAGAAATTCAGAATGCGGAAATTCAGATTGCGGAAATTCAGATGGCTGAAATTCAGACTGCGGATATTCAGATTTTGTCGGAACTAGGCCAAAGGTGAAACAGCTTGCTTTACAGGGAAAAGTAGACGATTTCAGAACGACCGAACTTTACCTAAGAACAAACTGAGTTTCTAGTTGGAAGAAGACCCAGATAGCACACAGCTCTACGTAGACTATACTATGGATGTAGTATGGAGATCGTTGGTATTTGATCGAAACTGACTTCCAGATGATGTGTGGACGATTAATCAAAGCTACACCACCAGGCCACACTACATATATGCTGTTAACCAGATATACAACGCCTTTATATAGGCTATCTATGCTGTTAACTAGCGTACTATGTCCGATCTCTCAGACAGCAACTATTTCATTATCTATAACCGATCTGAAATGTCACTAAGCAAATAATCATATATAGGCTGAACATTGACTTTGATATGAATATAAGGAGACAATGAAAAACAATATGCTTGACCACCCAAAATTGGCTATTAGCAATAGTAGCTAGCTAGCGTTACTTGATTCAACCTGGATTTTCTGTTTGGGTATTATAATGAAGAGACACAATTCAAGTTCATGATTTTATATCAGGCTGGATGTTGATGCCATCAAGCTCTTAAAAGAACTCCAACACAGAAAAGAGAACAACGGAACAGAAACATAAATATATAGGCTACGGCTTTGCCAGTTGTTCCCCGTCTTCCATCGGTCTCCGCCGCCCTCCGACTCCGTCTCGACTCACTTGGTTACAGTAACTGCCGATTTTGGCAGAGGAGTTTTTACAAGGTTTTTACAAGTTTCATAAGCACTATACCTCGATTGGGCTCCATACTTTTCCTCCAACGAGCAACTCTTAGCTTTTGTTCTGAGGTCAAATTTGGTCGTTCTGAAATTGTCTACTTGTCCCTGTGAAAGCAAGCTGTTTCACCTTTGGCCTAGTTCAGACAACAATCTGAATTTGCACAGTCTGAATTTCCGCCATTTCCGCAATCTGAATTCTGAAGTGCTGGAACTAAATAATTCAGTTTTGTTAAATTCGGCATACAAATAATTCAGATATTATATATTCAACAGTAAAATATTTCAGTTTTATGAAATTCGACATACAATTATTTCAGATCTTTCATATTCAAATTCAGATACTTTTGTCAGCTTTCTAGCACCATAATAAAACAGGTAGGCCTACGTTTTATTTGTAACTGAAGTACCTTTTTGAAATATTGTTTTTTACTATTCTATTCTATTCTGCTACTCATCTTTAAATCAGTGAATTAACAATGTGACCAATGATTTGTAATTGTTCCATTACAGTCCAGTTCCATTCTGTTAAGAGGTTGTTATTTATAGCCTACCTGTGTGTTGATGGGATCATTTTGGTCACAGGTTCACTCCGGTCTCTGTCTCCACATTCTATGGATTCTGGCTCGGTTTGCACAGTGTACTTCACCGTCTTCTCGGTGGAATGGCAGACTTTATGCTCTGGATTTGGTCGTATAGAGGGACCAGACTTTAAAAGAAAGACAACTTTGTAATTTGAACAGAACATGTCTTCTTATAAGAAACTGCACCAACTGCATACAATATTCCATACAACAAAATGATATGATGTGTTTAACTATATCAAAAAGAATACATTGGTTTAAATATGAATTTGTACTTTCTGATTCCAAGTGTGGGTTATTAATATCAATTCAATACATAAGCCCATTTGATTGTTCACTAAGCTTTAGCTGTTATTGTAATACAGCCTACAAAAATACAGCTATTCATCTCACCTCGTCACCTTGTATATAATACATCACTTTGCATTTGCCCAAGTCTTCCTGAGGCGCCTGCCATGACAGCGTCAGACAGAACTCATCATCCCAGTTTGTTGACAGGTTGCGCGGTGCAGGGAGCGGAACTATGTGAGTCGCAAGAAGATTTTGATTCTTTAAATTACATGGAATTAAGAACGAGTACTGATGGAGAACAATTCAAGATTACTGTTGTAAATTATTCCTGAGCCTATGCCTATCCTATGTCAATGTGGTTAAAAATGACTCATTAATGGAAAGTTACTGTCCCACTCAAAAGGCAACAGTTGAATGAACTCAAATTTACTGAAATAAACAATAATCTCTTGTCTAACATCTGGTTCCCTAAAAACGGATAGGCCAACGAAGAAATACATTTACAACTAAACTAACATTAACAGTTACTAAAACAGTCTGACGTTTTTCTGACGCTGATACCCGGAAAACAGGAAATTCCTGGTTTGTATTCCTGGTTCCTGGAAAATCTAAGCAAGTAGCGGTACATTCAATTTGAGGACACATTTATTTACTGTGACAGATTTTAAACTTAAGTTTTACCTTTGTCTGTTCGATTCCGAAATTAAAATTAAACATAATAGAAACCCAACAATTCCAAAGTACTCGAAAAGCATGTTCCTGCGTTCCCTATAAACGCCTGTCCTTCAGAATTCCAGGTTATCATAAAGTCACTAATGTCAAGGATTTAGCCAATTTAAGTATCCGGCACAAAAAACATGATAGCATACTTCTAACTAAACAAAACCAACCATGACAAACTCTGGCAGACGAGTGAAAGTGTCAGAACAAGCCCAGTATGTGTGAATAAACTGGGAGGGAGGAGTTAGTTGAATCACTAGAGAGAAAATGGAGATAACAAATTGACATTGAAATGTACACATTCGTTCCTAGAACGCTTTTCAAGGTCCGAATATTGCTAAGAGTTTTAAAATACATTTCAAGAAAAGTATTCAGTCCATATGATGTAAAAATGTTTAATTATCAACGATTTTACAAAGTATGATTGATAAGCAGCTGTACTCACAATGCAATTAAAATTCAAATAAAAAACACAATTAAGTAACATTTATCTTACTAGACCACATTTTGGACCTGTTATTTGTCCAAGATCATACAAATATAAATACTCACATACATACACAGATAAAGTGTATTAATTTACAGCATAACAATATATTATATACATTTGCATATCATCATCTATCTGTTCATTTCAGTGTAGCACTTGTGAAATACTGGACAAACAGCACTTTACTGAGTTCTAGAACTTGTAACGAAATAGAAAAGACTGTTTGAGGATGGAGCACTGAAGCATCCAATAGGGAGACAGAAGGGCTCCTTATAACCTCAGTAAGCTGTAAGCAACTGCACAGCATATCAAAGGATCACCAAATGAAAAAATGATATTGTGTGTAAAGCACACAATCAGTTCAGTTATAAAATAAGCTCATGGTGAAATGACACCATCCCATAGGCTTTATTACACAGACAACAGCAAAGCCACATTCTTAGTTTCGCTCAGAGTAATTGGCAAATGATGCATCCATACACAGACCTCAGTCCTCAAACACATACAGAACTAGCATGTAAGGCAAACAAGAGTTTTCTGTAGCTTACAGCCTGAGGTCTGGTTGACACTGGAAAACATAGAGGTAGTGAGCACTGTTGTCTGCATAGAGTTCTGTCAAAGGTACAATAAGACCAAGTATCCTGGCCACTAAAACTCAAATAAAAACATACCATTCCCAGGAAAGTGCAAAGTCATCTTACGGATGTGACTCATTACATCAGGTTGACATGCTTACATTTGTATGTACAGCGTCACTTTGCTCTCATACATTCCACTCCACAGTCTAAACAGAGATATCCCAATACTGCTCTGCATTTCAAACTCATTATATTTTGTTGGACTTAACTAGGTAACTAGGCATAAGAAAGAGGGGCCTGCAAGGTCAAAGTGTTCAACTCAAAGGTGCCATTCCTAAAACACATACAGTAACTCTGGAAGGTCTGTAGAAGACCAAGAGACCAAGGAGATTCTGTTTTAAGGCAAGATGATGGCACAGAAGGACTGGAGAGAACTAGCCAAGGTCTGTTGAAGTTCCACTGATGGCACGAAACACATGCATGGAGTTCTGAAGCAGGGAGCGCATCATGTCCTCCTGGTAGATCTGGGGATTTTTATAAATGATTAATACAATTGATGTTGTTATATGTAATATGTTAAGCTAGCGCCAGGTCTCAACAATAACAATTAATGAATAAAATAATGATAATAATAACCCTTCCAACATGTGACAAGAATTAAACGTGTCAATTAAATTCTGTTTTTTTCCCACCCTTTTTTGTGGTGACACCATATAATAAAATAGTTGAACCCATCGACCATAGACCAGTGCAATCTTTATGAGTTATGTTGTAAACAGACGCACCCCACGGCCAATGTGCAGCTGACTGACACGTAAAACCATAGACATATTACCTGGCTTTCTTAAAGCTGAAATTAAGGCAGCAAAGACAAGAAGAAGAAAAGTTAGAAAGACAGAAAGAAGCACCTTGGACAAGATCAGAAAACGTGTCTACGACAGGCAGTTATGGTCTAAACACATCTTTGAGAAAACCATCATTCACTGCAAACCAATCCAGTGACTCGCCATACTACACCATGTGTATCGTTTTCTAAATCAAGCAATTGTATCGTGCGTGTTCTTTTCTTGTGCAATTGTACAGCAAGTCGGTTCTTGCCCTGACGGCTCTCTGACCCATTTTGCAGAAGTTCCTATATGAAACGAGTTGCAACACAACAATGTCACAGGGCTTCTTCCCTAGTTCATTAAATTAATCATCAATGTCAAATAGAGCAGCACTGGCTCCCATTTCTCTGTATATGGAAGGACCTGTTTAGGATCTAACCCCCATCCTGGTAGACTCAGCTTGGATGTTTAGGTCACTGTGTCCAAATGCATTCAGTTTACTTCACTCAACTTTATTACAATGGACGAGAAAAACGAATCGAAGTGTATTACAAAGTCAAATGAACATGAAAGCCCTTGATCAATAACATTTAAATGATCTCATTCAGAAATACCCAGTCACAATTAGTGGGAGTATAGTTTGCACCTTACGAGAATGTGGTGGGTGAGAGGGTTCTTTTATTATGTTCCTTTTTTGTTTGTCCTCTTTCTTTTGGTTTTGTTTAGCTTCAGGTTCTAGTTTTGGTTTTTCACTGTCTAGTATTACGTTTCTATGTCCCGTGTTGTTCTGGCTGTCATTTGGTTGTATTGATTTCACCTGTTAATCGTTAGCGTGCCTATTTAAGTCGGGCCTTCGTTTGTTTCATTGTGAGGTATTGTTCGTGTTAGCGACGTACTGAGCATATATATTCGGATTGAGTTATATGGTGTTATAGACCGTGGCCCTGTTTCTTTGACATTGTATTGTGCCTAGCCCGTTGGATTATTTCTGCCTTGTGGATTACCGACCTGTTTCTGTTTGACTACGATTTCTTTGTGTGGAATAAAACACAAGAGCGTTTACTCTGCGTCTGGGTTATCTTCCCTTTCTGGTGTCTACCCGGGATCGTGACAATGGGTGGATATGGACTATGACCTAGCAGAAATGTTTTTTTTTGGAGGCCTGAGATAACGAAGGTGCCTGATTACATAGCTGAAAAAAATGACACAGTTAAAAAAATTAAAATCATGGAATTAAAGTCCAAAGTTCAGGAAAAACCGAGCCCCTGTGTGTGTACGCCTTTGGTTAGAAAAGGAGATGCCAGTGATGCAGGTATGAGAGAAAGAAAGGGAGAGGAAGAAAGAGTGAAAGTGTGCATGCGTGTGTGTATGGTGGTATAGTACCTGTTCATGGATTATATCAGACAGCTCCTTGACCATATCCTTGAAGTTGCTTTTCAGACCTTCGTGGTACTCAAATTGGTCCTCCTTGATGAGACGCTCGTTGATGTCCAGTGCCAAGCTGCAGGCCTGGACAAACCGCCTACAGCACACACAGACAGACAGACACACGACACACACACCACACACAGCAGCACACAGGCACGCACACATAGACACACACAATAATACAAGTTAAAAAGGGTTGGTGTGACAGGGTTGGATGGTAAAAAGTATTGTTGTATTAAGAGCAAGTCACAAGGACACATCCAATTACAGTATTCCCTTTAAATCTGCAGCTGGCATGTTTCTAATAGATTAGCCAAGAACAACCACAGCCTTTGTTGGGCCATGCCCATCTTGCACCCACCTAAATATTTCCTTGAGTTCTTTCGCTTTCTTGTTGTTGGACAGGTTGGATTTTGAATCATCCAGAAAGGCTCTGGCATAAGCCATGGGCCCAGCGTTCACCTGGGGGGCAACCAAGGTTATGAGAACAACAATAAACGAACAAAACAAAAAGGAAGATCTGCACACACACTCCTAAAAATCGTTTATTTATTCATGACAAAACAACCATCCAAAGCCATTTTTTGAGGTTTTACATTTTCATGAATAAAATTGGTAGGATTAAATCATGGTCAAAATAGTTTTCATGGGATTATTATGATATCTCAAGTTACACAGTCCAGCTGTTAGCTGCAGGGTTGCCACAGTATTTGAGTAAACTTTATAATTTTTGAGTAACTACTTTTTGAGTAACCCTATAATACCGACAATAATTGCAAGTGTGTGTATTTACACAACACCTTCTTGAGACACTGCCTGGAAGTTAGATAAAGGGCAGCAGTGGTTAGCTTGGTTCTCCTATAGTGTGGCCTTTTGAAACAAGAAGTGAGAGACCACAAGCTGCAGGCTGCTGTTACCTTGTATGACCTGTAACTGTATATAACTGTATGACCTGTAACTGTATAAAACTATGACCTGTAACTGTATAACACTGTTTGACCTGTAACTGTGTGACCTGTACTGTATATACACTATATTGCCAAAAGTATTCACTCAGCTATCCAAATCATGCGCAGAGGTCGCCAACTTTCTGCAGTCAATAGCTACAGACTTCCAAACTTCATGTGATCTTGACATAAGCTCAAGAACAGTGCGTAGAGAGCTTCATGGAATGGGCTTCCGTGGCCGAGCAGCTTCATCCAAGCCTTACATCACCCAGTGCAATGCAAAGCGTCGGATGCAGTGGCGTAAAGCACGCCGCCAATGTACTCTAGAGCAGTGGAGACATGTTCTCTGGAGTGACAAGTTATGCCTCTCCTTCTGGCAATCTGATGTATGAGTCTGGGCTTGGCGGTTAGGAGAACGGTGCATTGTGCCAAGTGTAAAGTTCGGTGGAGGGGGGATTATGGTGTGGGGTTGTTTTTCGGGATTTGGGTTTAGCCCCTTAGTTCCAGTGAAAGGAACTGTTAATGCTTCAGCATACCAAAACATTTTGTAACTGTATATAACTAACTGTATATAACTATGACCTGTAACTGTATATAACTGCATGACCTGTAACTGTATATAACTAACTGTATATAACTATGACCTGTAACTGTATATAACTGTAACTGTATATAACCGTATGACCTTTAACTGTATATAACTGTACACTGTGGGCCTACCTGTACAGAGACACAGCCCTGCAGTTTGAGCTGCAGCTGGATCATGTCCACCTCCTGGCTGGAGCACAGCTTGTGGAGCTCGGCCGTGCGAGCCCTCATCTCGTCGATGGCGACGTCCACCGGCTTCAGCTCCACATGTTTCTCCCCCGTCACCTCCACACGCTTCTTCACGTAGGGGAACGTGTTGGCCGCTAGGGAGAGCAGAGAAGGCAGTGCATGGGTGCATGTCTGGCACGGCTCATTTGTGTAGGTGTCTGCCAACTGTTTTGCTTATTGGCAACGCAACAGCCAGGCCTTGTTCTCACGGTGGCTTCCCTGACTTAAATGCCCCCCGGTTAGAGTTTTTTTTATGGTTGAACCACATATTTTGGGTTAGTTGTGTAGACGGTTCTGTTCTTTAGTCTTAGATTTTCTGTTGACCTTTCCGCGTGCACTTTCCGTATGTCCTTTTGAATAAAAGTGTCGGCTAAAAAATACAGAATTGTTATCAGATGACCGTCTCGGCAAATTCAGTTCAAGCGAGTAATCGAGACTTGGCTCGAAGAGGTAATTTGTGTTATAGATAGTGTAATCGGGCTACAGTTAGCAGAATTTGTTTATATGGTTCTTAGATGGAGTGCAGTGAGGAAGAACAGCTCAGTCTGTTGTCACCCTGCTGTCACCAGGGGCAGCTACCACCTGCTTCTGGCCTAAGTCCTTATCAGAAAGACAAACAAGCCTTTTGTCAATAGGTAAATATTTAAAATTAAATTAAACATTAACCTATATATTTTGGTCTCTGGTAATACAGTAGTGAAGTATTTCTAAGGAGTGGAGTAAAAAAATAAATAATTGAAAAGGGGTTAAGTAATAAAGAATGTGAGAAGTAATGGTTACTTTTGAGCACAGTCCTCCTCTTGCACTGCTCCTCCACTCCTCCGTGTTTCTTTCCGTTCAGCGTGTACGGCGTCTCGAACACAAACTGGTTGATGTTGTGGCACTTCTCAAAGTCTGTCTTCTTCTCTGGAGCCTCCTTCTCCTCGAAGTAGGCCTTGACGAAGGTGACCTGGACGTAGGCAAACTTGGGATCTAGGTCTTTGGGGTTGACCTAGTGGGAAGTGAAAAGTCGGAACTGATAGGTACTTTGTAACTCATGAATGTTAATAGTGTTACTAATAAAGCATCCCTTAAAATCGATTAAGCATGTACAGGTAGTAAACAAATTATAGTCTTATGAAACTAATCAACCTTATCCAAACAAGAACACAATGTCATCCAACAGCTAAACAGCCAGCGCTAAGTTTCCCACCAAAAACATCTAGATGGGTTTGGCTGAGTGATCTGTAGCCAGCTCTGTGAAGGCGTGGAACTAATAGTAGTTTCGGGTTAAAATGACTGAACTGGATTTGATATACACTACGAGTCCAAGAGAAATACACGTGTTTGACTGTTCTCACTTCATTTTTCTGGAATCTAAGTTACCTTGTTGGAGTCCTGTATGATTTTAAGGTTTTCGGCTCCAAACTTATCTCCGTAGAGCGCGAGGAGACGTTGGGAGATTTCGGACAGCCCTGTGAGCTTTGGCTCCTTGTACACATACTCGATTCCATCCTCCTCTTCAAAGAAGCCCTGTAGACACATCAGTTTGAGACAAAACAGGGCTAACTGGTAATGAGGGCCGGATAACGGGAGCTGTACAACTGTGAACATCAACAGCAGACGCAGTGGGTGCAGCTGCCACAATGTTTCCGGATGCCAAATCAAAATGTCTGTTGCCATTGGGCAAATCCTTGGTTCATTGAAATGCCCAGTGAAAGGGATATTTTCCTGCGAGTGAACTTGTGACTGTTCATGCGAGTGAATTGTCCTCCTAACCTCCTCTTTAGCTTATACGTAGATCTCCATTTTTGCATTGTACTGGATGCAAATACTTTTGATTAGGCTTTTAAACGTGTTTTAAAATACACAGGTCTTAAATCTTAATAAATGTATGGCCTTTGATATACCTGTTTGATATTAAGAATAATAATAGTAAAGAAAGAAGTAAGAAGCATCTCAATCTTGATATTTGTGGTGGTGTGTTCTGCACTTCCTTCTTGTGATTTCTGGGTCTGTTTGACTACTCTAAAAATGCCTCATTGACATGCCATCTGATTAAATGTCACTGTGTACTACATGTCATGGCAAATATCAACTTACACAGCTGTTACTAATCTTGTCATATCAGATCCGTTTTTTTCCCCAGGGAAGAAAGCAGGATATGTTTTAGAGAATGCAAAAGGGACCTGTGTCTCTATTTAATCTAGTCAACCCTAGTTAACCCCAGGTGGGTAACATTCTAATGACAGAAGGAGTATGCGTGACCTATTAATTAATTAATTAACTAATTAATTATGAATTAGATCCTAGGTGATTTCACTTTGACTATAGCATATGACACTTTTTCACAGATCAATGCGTGTCCGTCAGACTCCGCCCTCCACAAAACCCGAGAGCGCAAAGTCACGTGTGACATTCACCCGTGCCGTCATTCTCTTAAGTTATTCTGAGTCTTCAGACTCAGGAAGTGTGTGTGAGCGGGGTGCGTGTCGCATCATCGATCTCCCCACCTGTCCGTAGAAAGCTACTCGGAAGTAGGTCCCCAGGAGTCTTCTGCCTGAGTGCATCACCTCCATGATCTTGTTGTAGGCCCGGTGCAGCGTATCGTACAGTCCACTCAGCTTCTGCATCGAAACGGAACACAACGTTGCCCTGTTAGCGCTGACAGAACACGTGCATGATGTGTTTGTGAGCAAGCTTCCATGAAGCTATATTCGAATGGTCAAAAGAAATAACGTCCTATGATCGTGACAGGGCTGTTGGACGCAGTTGAGAGGACCCTGTGTGCTACAGGAAATATGTTTGACCTCTCCTCTGATTGAGCCGATTTGCTGAATACAAGACAGACTAGGTCCTGGTGCAGAGTGAAATAGGGTACAGGAAACTTCTCACAGCAGTATTTACACCAGAGAATGTATTCCATAAACCACGGGCTGGTTTGTTGAATGCATTATAAACACTTGGAAGGAAAATCGGTGTGTATCTGTGTGTGCGTCCGGCTGTACAATATCTTCGCATGTGTAACCGGTGTGAACTGGTGACTCACTCCTGCGAAACTCCGGGTCATGGCACCAATGTGACGGTATGTAACGGACGGTTTGCCACTCGCTGGGCTCGAACGCACAACCTCCGACTTGCCAAGCGCGACCACTACCAACTACGCCAAAGAAAAGCTAGCTATTCCTTGACGCATTGGCCCATTCGTTGGCCCATTACATACCTGAGGAGTGAGTTTCACCAGTTCACACTGGTTACACATGCGTGTGAGTTTGTGTGTGTAGTTGTGTTTGTGATGGATACAGAAGCTCTACAGGCCTAGACAAGTCATACATTTAAGCACGTGTCATGTAGTCTCCTTTGTTTCTACCAGATATCGACCCACTTTCCTGCCACCGTGCTGTTGAGATGTTTTTGCGCTACCCACCTCAAACTCGTGGCGTTTCTCATACACGGGGATGAGGAGCTTGGCAATGTGTGTGATGAGCTCATATCGCTCAGCCTTCCACAATCCCTCCACACACAGCTCCAGGCGTTCCACTAACACCTCCTGAATGCCAACAAACACACACGGGATCCATGTACCATCAACCAGCGTCTGACAACACCAAGACCAAAATGTAAACAAGTTATCCTGGAGGTTCTCCTTTACTAAACTACCTGAGGTCAACTGTATGATGACGTCACTATGGGCCTGCGGTACTGACTTTGAATGAGAACGAATAAATCACGTTTTGGCACCAAATGTTTTTCTAATTCTAAACAAGTTTGAAAAAATATTTTTGACCTGTTTCTGTACTTGTAAAAAAAACTCTGGGTCACACACCAAGAGGCATTTCCAGGAATCCTCAGCCGTTTCATTCAACTTAACACAGTTTACTAGCGTTAAATGCACAATGGTGGGCCTTTGCCAAGCGAGGAGACCTGGGAATCCTTTCTTCTCTCCCTGGCGTTAGCGACGCCCCTGGACTCACCTCAGAGTAGTAGACATCCTGCATCCCTGTGTCTTCCTTCATGGCCGCCTCTTCCTCTATGTTCAGGGTGATCCTTTTGAAGGCTGCCAAGCCGCTGGGGAAAAGCTCTGGGGGAAAACACACACACGCTTGTAGCAAAGTCCCACAAACCAGGATCCATGGTGCCAAACAGACTTTATGGACTTGAAATGAAATGGAAAAAAAAGATTCTCAGACTCTACAACGAGGATAGTAGTTGATGTGTGACTATGTCTGCCTTTCTTTTTACACTGTGTTCAATTCTTTTTTACTGTCGGTTTACTGTAATAGAACTTCCTTTCCCGTACAACTATAGGTACAAGTCTGAGATGAGTTTCCACTGCAGAACTGTACCCCAGAACTAGGACCTGTAACCCGGACCTCGCCGTGTCTTTTACTGCAGGAACCAGGCTGTGGGAAAGCAGGAGGGATCGCTCTGTCTTAATTGTAGCCTAATGTTTCTCTCTCATTGATTTGCCCTGAGATGATTCTCAAAAATACGGAACAAAGCGTGTCCCGTATAAGTTCCCTTATATTTATTTTATATATATATATACATACAGTGCATACGTCAGCCTAATTTGCCTAGTCATCTGGGGAAAGGAACCTTCTAACTCCTTGAAAAGTAGTTCTGCAAACAAAAAGTTACGGGATCTTGTGGTAAAAACACATCTTAATACTGCCGGCCCACCAACCTCCCCTTCTCTAACGCCTTGGTGGATCCACAGTGTCTAGACTGACCCTGAGTGGAAGTGAGGGTGTAGGATTAACACATTTAGCCATTTAGCAGACGCTCTTATCCAGAGCAGGAAGTCTTACTCTTTCTGTTAAGGTACTCTGCCACCAAGGCAGCCACATGGACGTAGCACATAGCAGCCTGTTGAGACAAGACAGAAAAAACAGTGCTGAGTGAGTATAAATCTTAAATTAGAATTCAATCTAGATTTTTTCTTTCACTATAGCTGTTTCAGAGCACTGCCACATCACTGCATGTTATATAGGTATATAAATGCAGCACTTTTAAAACTTGCACTTCATTGAGCCTTGCATCATTTCATGAGGGTAAGTTCTCCTTTTTTTAACACAAAGAAACAGGAACACCTGGTCATACTTGATAACATGTAAACAGGCAAGCACTCACAAGCACTCACACACACACACACACACATAAATCTCCCTCTTGTCTTCACCATCATGAGTCTATACTTTAGTTACAGTACCATAACCATAAATGTAATGAATAAACTTGATCATGGATAGAACAACCAAACATTAGACAGTTTCTACATGATAATACTGTAAATGGAAAGGAATTTGGTTGGTAAAATTTAACACAACTATTACCCAAACTAGTGAGGTGTTCCTGAAACTCTGGAGGAGAAAGAACATAAAGCAGGACGTACCTCGGACAGGTCTCCATTTTTGATGTGTGCCCGGGCCATGCTGTCCAGCCAGGTGCGTCTGAGTTCGGGCGTGCTGGCGTAGGACCGGGCCAGGCTGTACTGGAGGTCCAGCAGCATCTCTGGATCCTTCTCGTGCTCCCGCATCTGGGCCGTGGCCATCAGCACTGTCCTGATGCGCTTGGTCAGGCCCTTCACCTCCGATGGGAATGCTGTCGACTGTTGTGAAAACGCGCACACACACATGTACACACCCGCACACACACACACACACATACATACACACACACACACACACACACACACGCAAGCACACAGAGAATAAACATTAGGCAGAGAAATCCTACAGCCAAAGTATTACCAGTTGGTCAAGACAAGCATTGTTTTGAGCAAGTTTTTGCCTAAATTAATACATGCAAATGCAAGAGTGGCAGCTTAGAATGTCAGAGTAGAACGTTGAGGACAGCGTGCTCTCTCTTACCTTCATGGCCTTGTCGCTGTTGGCAAAGTTGTTGATGATGGAGAGCGACTCCTGAAAGCGAGAGCTGCCAGTCAGGGCCACGTCTGAGATGAGCTGGCTCACGGCGATGATAATCTATGCAGGAAATCAAGGGGGTCCTGGCGTTAACACCGAGCCGAGCCTGCGTCTGTTCCATCGCATGAATCATGGGCCCAAACTCACGGATTTGTGTCAATAAAGCAACAAGAGAATGAATGGAAAAGCTGGATTGGCTTCTGGGAAGCCGGTGGGTTATCTGTGTTTAAAAGTAGTTCCAGACCCTCTGGTGAAATGATCAAAGCGAGTGTGGTGTGGCGTGTCAAGTCTGCCTGGGCCTCAGACTAGAACAGAAGAGGATGCACTTGGGGCCTGGAATTAAAGGCTCAACCATTCAGTGCTGCCTGTGTAAATACATGATGTATGGCTCACCATATCTGACTATTTGCACAACTGGAAATGTTCAGAGGAAGACACAAGCACACACACACAGAGACACACACACAGAGACACACACACTCTTTCTCTGTCCGGACCTGCAGGTGTGTGCGTAGGAAGGTCTTCCTCTTGGTGTAGTCGTAGTTGTTCCTCATGAGCAAATACAGCAGGGCCGAGGCCTCCGCCCTGAGGGACGCCATCTTGGACACGCAGCACTTCAGCACCTCGTAGCACAGCGCCGCGCACAGCGTCACACGGCCCTTAAACAACACCGGCGGGAACTAGGGAAGAAGAAAACGCGTATTGAAAACCGGTATAAAATCTTTACTATCTAACCGAACCGTGTCTGCTCCGTCCCTGTTTATGTTTCTTACTTTGTGTATAAATGCCCTGAGGGAGGCAAACACGTGACGGAGGGCGGCCTCTGATTGGCCGACGTTGAGGAAGGTCAGGTAGATGTCAAAGAGTTTCTTCATCAGGGGGTTCTGACCGTCGCTGTCCAGCAGTTGGGTCTGGGTGTGGAATAACAGATCAGCAGATCACATATGAGCCACTAACCTCAGCTCGTAAATATCCATGTTTTTTGATTGACGAGGATTGATTGATGTCTGATAATCCGTTTTTAAACATGCCTCAGTATAGAAAGGCTGAGTGTTAATTCATAGGTTAGGGAGGAAGTTGCTGGAAGTGTCCTGACCTTGAAGTTCTGAGTGAAGAGCGAGAGGACGTCCAACACACTGAGACACGCCTCGGTGGAGATGTTGCCCTCGAGCACAGCTTGGTGGTGGACCTCCGCCTCAGACGGCCCCATGCCTTGACACACACACACACACACATCCAAACACACACACGCACATCCAAACACACACAAACACACATCCAAACACACACACAAAGGCACAACACATCCACACGCATACATCCAGATAAATGCTTGGCGCACATACAAAAAGCTATAAACAATCTTATTTAAAGTTGTCCTCCATGATCCTGGAGGTGATGGTGGTGAGTACCCATGTTGAGAGTGAGAGAGGTGTCCATGGTGCTGAACTGCTGCATCTTGGTCTGCATGAAGCTGTTCCGGCAGCGCATCACAGGCATGGTCTGAGACTTCCTGTCTGGAGAGAACAGCTTGGACACCCAGGCATCTTGGCTCCTGGAAACCCAACAACAATAAAGCACTCAGAAGCTGACGGGCATGAAAGCAGGCATGCGCGAAACACATGAAACGAGTAAAGTGGCATTCAATGGAAAAGGATTGCAAACAAACTGGAACCCTAAGTACACATTCCAATGAAACGGATGCGGGTGAAATAAAAGGGATAATGGCTGAATGGCAGGATGAAAAACATTAGAGGCCGTCCGATAAAGGATTTTTAAGGCCGATACCGATACAAATATTTGGTGATTTAAAAATCCGATATTCCAATATATCGGACGATATAATGTATTTTATTTTTTAAATACAGAAAGCGTAACAAAACAAATTGATTTCCCTAACATTAGTTATTTGTAGTTTACATTTAGTCATTTATAGCAGACGTTCTTATCCAGAGCGACTTACAGTAAGTACAGGGACATTCACCGAGGCAAGAAGGGTGAAGTGCCTTGCCCAAGAAACAACATCCTTGGACATGGCCAGCAATCGAACTGGCAACCTTCTGATTAATAGCCCGATTCCCTAACTGCTCAGCCATCTGACTCCTGTTATTATTTCCTCAATAAAATGATATGATAATGTAGTTTAAAAATTAACTTTTTGTTTTTGTCCAACAGAACATCAAAAATATTAAAGTTCTGATACATAAAATGTGGAAAAATACAAACTTAAGATATGAAACTTAAAGTCCTTTGAACCAAAACAATAATACCAAATAAGAAAACAAAATAAAAAACATTAATATTATTTTATCGGCCATTATAAATGCCGATACCGATAGTTCTGAAAATGACTAATATCGGACGATAACATCGGCACGCCGATATACCGTTAGAGCTCTAAAAAACATAGCAACGAGAATCCTGACAGGTGCATATAGTTTCATGGAGTGGCAAATGTGTACTTTGGTAGGTGTGCTCATCCACACCCAGGTGTGTTTACTTTGCAACATCCAGTGCCATCCGTACCTGCCAATGTTCCTCTTCCCAACGTAGCGGAACTGCACCACGCATGTCCTGAAAGAACCGAGACATGGGTTGAGACGTGTGTGTGTGTGTGTGGTCAGCAGAGGTAACAGATGAAAGTCCCCTTGGAAAGCCCTTAGATAACTACTCACTCCAGCAGACTGAGGAAGTTCATGACATCTTGTGGGTTGGCTTTGTTCCAGTATGCCAGCAGAGTCTCTACAGGAAGAAGGGCAGCAGAAATTAGACAGGTGTGTGTGTGTGTTTTTGTCCAAAACGTAAAAATGCCCCTTATGTTGCAGTGGTTGGCCCAGCTAGTCTTTCAGGGCTTCAATGAGGTAAGACATGAGTGTGTGTGTGTGTGTGTTGTGGACCTTCAGTCACGGTCCTGATGATGTGTAGGAAGCAGAACAGCAGTCCCTTGATCTCGTACTGGCCCAGTCGACCAATGGGAGGTAGGGTGCTGCTCATGGTGGAGCCACGTCTGTGCAGCTGAAAGCACACACACACACACACACACACACCACTTCTATTAGTCTGCAGAGGGAGATTGTGAATTAAACTGTGTTCCATCAAATATACAGAAGTGGCCAAGCTCCCCATGAATCCTGTTTTCTTCCAGTGTTATGTTTGGCACCACCTTTAACTGTGCGTACTGGGAGGCTAACCTGGTATAATGCATCCCAAATAGGCTTTACCGCAGCTGCCAGGGTTCAATTCTAACCCAGGCCATTTACTGCATGTCATCGCCTCTCTCTCTCCCATGCCTTTCCACTCTCTCTACATCCCAGGACAATCAAAATAAAGCATAAATGAAAAAAAATCAAGAAAAATACATAAATGATGTGCATACTGGCTGTGCTTTGAGGAGTCATTAAGTGTAAGGTTGGTCTGTGTCAATAGTGTTATATGTTGAAATAACACTTCATCTTCAACAGATTAAGTTCACAGGGACTAACATTCAAAACAAACAAGTCCTAAAACTCTCCACTTTCTTATTCTATTCCAACCTGGCTCCCAAATGGCCTGCGAGGCAGTCATTTAGTCAACACATGAAAATATGACTCAAATTACGAAAGACAATTATGCTGACAGACTAAAACATGTTATTACTATTAACGAGTCACTTTGGACAAAAGCGCCTGTGAAATGAGTCAAAGGCAAACGTGCGTGTCAGACTGTTTGCAAAAGGCTGTCTTCCTCTTACCTCATGACTGTCCGGGGTGCCAGGGTCCATGAACAGGGATCCTCTGGAATCTTCTCTCCTCACGTGGCCGTTCTGAGCCAGCAGACCTGCAAAGAACAACAACATCCCAGCTCAGTGTGCATCTCTTTGGACCAAACATGGTGATGAGTCATTTCCCCAGTTCTGAGAATGCTCTGTATAGAGAACTACAAAGAACTACAATGGGCTTCTGAAGATGATAATGCATCTGTCAACATGGCTCAGATGTGTCTTGAAACGTTCTGTTTATGGTGGCTTTTGAGTGGAACACGCCTGAATAGTCTGAGGCCTTAAGTATTTGATTTTAGATGGCTCTGTGTTTGGACGGCTATGGGCTGATCCAGGACACGGAGGAGGAGGAAACTTCCGGAAGGAACTGACCGGGGTCCTTCTCGATGGCCATGCTGGTCCTGCGGCTGTCCATGGAGCCTGTCGACATCGAGTCATCTCTGGATCCCTAAGCGGCGTCAGGGAACACGGAGAGAACAACACAAGCTTCCTCCAGTTATTCACCACACCCTGACGACTTAGAAGACAAATCCTTACGCGTACTAGGGGTTCAACATCTCACTTGGGGTTTAATTAAGTAAGTATGTCATATAACTACACTGTATGTGTGACTGTGAACCAAGACCTCCAGAGGAGGAGAGGACTCACGTTGAAGGCCAGGCCTGAGCTGGAGGTGGGCTGCTGGGCAGACAGCTGCTTCAGGTTCTGGTAGAGCAGCTCCAGCAACGGGAGGTACAGCAGGCAAATCCGGGCCTGCTGGTTCTGAGACAGGCAATGACGTGGATTATGGTGTGAATGGTATACCGATGTTACCGGACGAGAAGATTAAAGGTGAAGAAAATAGGAAATATCGGCACTGATGGGATTAAAGTCTTTCAGATTTTTGGATAAACACAAAATTCCACATGGGTCACACATAGACATTGGCTTGTTGATCTAAGATGCAACATTGGTGGTTGTTTGTGATGTCCAAACATAATGTCATGCGTATTTTCTGAGTTGCCTGTCATGGAAATTAAACCACAGCATGCGCATGTCGATCCTAACCTATACACGATGTGAGCATTAAGGCCCCAACAGCGATAAAACTTTGAATACATTATTGTCTGCACACAGGAGACATGCTACCTAAGCTTCTAAGCGTCTCACAGAAACAAGAGTTTACAACATATGATATATGCACCCTATGTACATACATTAACTTCCCAAGAAGCTACAAGGTGTTTCCTGACAGTCTTCCTGTGATTATCTTGCACAACATCATCAGCAAAATGTACATCGCAAGTCAGCAGTTAGCTGAACTTGCAAAAGGAAATGACAACAGTGCTCCCTGAGTATATAAATTCAGAGCAACGTACTGAAACATCTAGAACTTATCCACAGCGATATGACAGATAAAACAGATCTTTGCATGTGAAAGGCAGACTAGTTTGCATAACAGACTCTCTAATCTTTCTAAAACAGGGAAAGCGCGCTGTATTAAAAACACATGGTTGGTATTCGAAAACCAAACAACCTTGATGTGTACGAACACCCTGTTGACCAACCACACATCCACGCCCTTTGGTGTTACACATTACTCTCTTGTTCTCTGCCTGCTCTTGTTCTTTCTCCACCACACACTTCTCTCTACCTCTCCAGCCCTCCCTCATTCTCCCACTGTCTCTGACTTACTGTGGCTGCTCTCTCGCCCTCCCTCACCTTGTACAGGGCGTAGCGGTCGTCCATGGCGTGTTTGATGAGCAGGTTCTTCATCACAGCCACGGCCAGCTGTCTGACCTCGGGCCCGGCCTGCAGGCCCTCGGCCACCTCCCTCAGGAGCAGGCCCACCAGGAAGTGGTTCTTACAGTATTCCTCCGTCAGGCTGAACTCCAGGCTTTGGTCTGGGATTGGACGACAGCGGGGGATCAACTGTCATGTCAAGGAAGCAGGCGCCCTATCCGGTGTGCTACTGTAGTGTGGTGCAGTTTACATGCGTGGAGGGGGAGGGCAAACGCTGTTGGCATGTCAACAAACTCACATCCCGTGGCAAGTCAAACAAACATCGAACAGACTTGGGTGTCTAGTTTTTTATGACTTTGCAATGATTATTAATGCACACGCAGGCAGACGTGACAAAAGATTCACAGGTGTGTGATTATGGTTTCAGCCAACGTATTCACATGGCATTCGATGGGAGACAATATTCTTGACAATGAAATGTTTTTGCAATTCCACTAAACACCACGGGTACGTGGTACTTTCCAATCCACTGGGAGACATTTTTGTTCCAACCAAACCCTTACGGGAAGATAATCATCAGAAGATAACCTGTGAGAACAAGTGCGGTTGCACTGACGGATCATGTGAAAAAAGGCTGAGTGTAATCTCTATGAGTCAGCTTCGAGGTAGGGTCTCACAGGTTGTTTTCTGAGACACTCTATAGCCCTGAAGTCCCGACTAGACAGGTTCTCAGCATTTCGTGGAGAGAGTAACCATGAGAGAAAGCTAGAGAAAGAGAAAGCAACAGAATCCAGAGGGACGGTGACAAACCAAGAGAGGAATGCAGCAGCCACACCGTCACGAAACCTAAGACAGTCCCGCTCGCCTTGCAGCAAATCAATCAAGGAGAAAGGTCGTTTGATTCGACGTACACGTTCCAGAACCAGGAACTACAGAAGTAGGACACCGCTGTGCTAAAGCATAGGTCGGGGTGGGTCAGTGAATGACGAAGTGTTAGCATTAGCGATCAGGGAGTGGGAATGAGAGTCCTGGGGGAGAGGGGGGCTAGCATGGCAGGTTAGCTGAGGAGCGGGTTATGTCATAGCAGCATCCACACGGCCGGCAAGGCGTTGATGTAGGGGCTGATGTAGTGGGCATCACCTACCTACTGCGCCAAAAAGCTCCGTCGCATACGAAATAAAATCTGACCACAAGCAAAAAAAATACAAACAGAAGGAAGGAGGGGTGACAAATTAAAAAATAAATGAATATACCATGCAGTATTGCCAGAACACACTGTGGCTTAAAGTACTGGTAGGGGTAAACATCAGTATTATTTATACTTAAACAAACCCCATCTCTGGACTCCACATGAACTGCTCTGTAATAGACTTGGTGCTTCGAGTGTATAGGTGGACCGAACCATTCAAGCAAGTTAATGGGGGGTTGGGGGTGAGGGAAGGGATGATTGCTGGTGAGTTCTGGGGTGTGTGTGGCGGGTGAGCATACTGCAGGTTAGATGGGATTTAAGGAACGTGAGCCACCTTACCTTGCACCCTCTGGAGCTTTGTGCGTCCGAACGCCATGGGCAGATTCAGGGGGATGTAGTGTTCGTGGTTACACACACACATCATGAAGTCAAATTTCATCTCCGTCAGAACCTGTAGCCAAAACAATTACTGGTGTTGTTCCTGTGGTTAATTATTGAAATGCGTTGGCCAGAACGCTTTTATTTGTGAGTCAAACATACTGATGTACAGTTACTGCGTGTTTGTACAACGGGACTGTTTGTGAAAGCTGAATCAGAGAGTAAACATGACTTTTTCTGCCAAGTTTGTGGGCAGCTCTCTGACCTTTCTCTTCCAGAAGTCAGAGAAAGGAAAACCTTTTCCCCCCGCATTCCATCTGACCTTAATGTTTTTGCTGCAATACATAAAGGCCCCAGACTTCCCACAGTGCTTCGTAGCGCCTTACATGGCTAGTTAACTCAGCATCAGCTTCTTTTCTTACTTCCGTACTGTACGCTACCTTTGGGTCTTTGAGGGAGAAGCCGCACATGTAGTCGTTGACGAGGCTGAACGCGAAGCCTCGATTCATGAAGGTCAGGCACCTCTGAGGAGAAACGAGAAGCCACCTTCAAAAAGCAAAACTCAAACCGCACAAAAAAAATCCAGAAACGCGTAACAAAACATAAACAGATTTCCCTAACACTCTGCCCGACTCTGGCTGGATCTGCTGATTGTAGGGTTTGTGGCGTTCTATACACAAGTGTTGTCAACAGGGACCTTGTAGAGTGTCCTTTGGTGGATAAATTATGCAACGCCAACCCTTATGACATGGTTGAAGGGTGTTTCTTCCATTTTCCAAGTTTTTTTAATATTCATTTATCGGAGGAAGCTGGGTGAAAACAGGGTATTTTTTATTTTGTTTGTTGGTTTATTATTTTAGTTTTTGTTGATATTGATTTTCTTTTTCACTCCATACTGTTGAGGATATTGTATTGTATAGTTAACATTAAAAACTAAATACAGATTGTAATTTTTTTAAATATATATACAGTATTCATTTATCGGCCGTTATAAATTCCGATACCGATGGAAAATGCCTAATATCGTCCGATAATATCAGCCCGCCAATAATATCGGTCGGCTCTAGTGTGGAGGGATATGGGGTTGGTTGGGGCGTGTGGACCTACCTTGATGAAGGCGGCCAGGCTGAGGTTGACTTGGCGGGCCTCGTCTGGGATCTCAGGGTGGCGGATGGTGATGTGAGGCATGATGGAGAGCAGCAGGGACTGCAGGGCCTGGTGGAAGCTCTCCGGAAACCTCTGGGCTCGCGGCATCTGAACACACACAGACACACACACACCGGCCGTCAGAAGACAGGCCCGCGCCGAAGACGTGCAACAGGAAACGGCTACAAATTAGAGCACAGCATATGACAAAGCATAATAAGTGAAGTCTTGAATAGATGGAGCCATTTATTTGTTACATACTCATTGTCTTTTTTTGAGAATCAAGATATACTGTATGGCTGAGTTTCCCAGACATGGATTAAGCCTAGTCCTTAAATACAAGGAACAATTCAATGAAAATGTCCGGGGCTTAACCCATGTCTGGGAAGCTGGCCAACTGCAGTGACCTTTTTGTTTTGCAAACTAGAGTCTTGTGTTTGTGAGTGTGTGCCAACAAAAATAGACACGCGCAAGTAGAATGAGGAAGTTACTACTCTTATAGAAGGTGAAGAGAGAGAACCACAGCCAGAGAGGTATAGGAGTTGAATTTCAAACTATTTAAAGTGTCTCATGCATGACGTCAAACTACCCAGTATGTCACACTCCTCCACCACTCATCCACCACTCATCCACCACTCATCCACCACTCCTCCTCCTCCACCCCTCCTCCACTCCTCCTCCACACTCTTCATGACAGTTCATGAAATGGGCACCGAGCACAAACCTTCATCCTGTTGCCCTCTTGCAGGTACAGTGCCATTGACTTGGCCAAGGTTTCAAAGAAGAACCAGGAGTACTGAAAAAGAGGACAAAGGGAACAGCAGTTACACAACCTCCTCAGACAGCAGGCAAACCGGAAAACCATGAAAAACGCCCGACTTAGTTCAATTAAGTGGTGAAAGAATGTATTAAGTGGTGCAATAATGTATTGTCCGAGTTGTGATGAAATGAGGCGGAAACATGCAAAGTGGTGTGTGACAGAAATGACTGACAGTTCTTCCTTATTCCTAGAAGATATTAGTCACCGGTCGAATGCTACAGCACCACCTTCTGTTCACAACAGGCATGACAGATCCTGGAGGGGAAACCTGTTGACATTCCCTTCAAAGCTGCTGACAACTTAGACAAACAGACAAATGCACACACACACCTTGAGCAGCTTGTTGCTGGTGTTGAAGTCGGCCGTCTGTTTGAGAATGGCAGTGACCGCGGTGGCGAGGACTTCGTGGGTGGAAGACGATTTCCCGGACGCGCAGCTTTTGGTCACGAAAACGTACTGAGGACAAAACACAAACACACGGTCACAAGGACACACAAACACACGGAGAGCAGTCGTAACTTTCAACGTCCAAACAGGACATGAGATGTTTCTACTGACAGGTCTTCTCAGTCTCAGACCGGGCATGGTCCTAGGAGTGTGTTGAGAGACCCAGGTCTGGACAGGGCACCCTACAGTGTGTTAGCCTTAACCTCTTACCTTGAGAAAGGAGCGCAGGTAGTGTTCCAACCCTTCCTCATGACACCGAGAGACTATATGTATGATCACTCTGGAGAAACAAAAAATGGTTTTAGCGGAAAAATCTCCAAAGTACACGTCAAAGATCAAGGAAATGGAACTGACATGCTTGATAGTTGGACGCTACATAAGCATATATATTCTTATTTGACATAGGAATATAATTTAATCAGACAGATTGTCTTAGTGATTGTCAGGAGGGAGTCACCGGGTGGAGTTGACAGCGATATCATGGGCCTCGGTGGTTGCCGTGGTGAGGACCTCAAACAGCTGCATCAGAATGGTAGGCAGGAATCTGATGATCACTTGAGTCTCCATGGCATGCAGACACTGGGAGAGAGAGACAGAGAGACACAGAGAAAGAACAAACAAATGAACGTAAGCAGGCGAGTAAGCGGGACAGAACAACAGAGAGAAAGGCAAACATTGGAAAAGGAAGCGAAACTTAGATATAAAATCCTCATGGCTGTCAGCATGTTAGTCAGCACGAGACATGACACATTACAACGATACAACGTTGTAAAAAACCACGCAATCGACCGATGAAAATCCTAAAACAGGAACTTTAAAAGCACGACGGCGTGGATGTGAGCCTCACCTTCAGGTACTTGATGAGCTCAGCAGGGCTGCCCTCCGCAGAGGAGCACATCAGCTGGCAGTGCTGGAAGAACTTTTGGAGATGAAGGTCCTACAGAGCGGAACACAGCACGCACACACACACACAGCTGTTTGGAGGAATACACACCCTGCTGGGGAAACCCGTGTCTCTCCATGAATCCGTGCACACTGTAAGGAGGTATCAGAACAGGGGTTCGGGTTCGAGGGCCGCACCTGTGCATAGATCGTCGACGCCACGTGGGTCCTCACTCTGAAAAGGGGCTTGGAGTTGTCCACCCACTTGATATCTGGTGCAGACTGGGAGGAGGTGACAGCAGAGGCTTCACGTCAAAGCACTGCATCCAAGACTGAAACCATACGGTCAAGACAGTGCACGGGCATCAGGCGGCTCACCTTCTTGGGGTCCAGGTTCCCTGTCGTACAGGTAGCCAGCGGGCAGGGTGGCAGACACGGGCAGCTGGAGCTCCATGGACTGCATCCTGCCCTCCTTCAGAAGGGTAGCCCAGGAGTAGCCCACTGGTGTACACACAAACACACACACACACACACTGTGTGTTACACACACAATCACGGAACCTTTTTGCGTAGAGAGATAGACACCACACACACACACACACACACACAGGCTCTTACCCAGGGACTCTGCCCCCTCTCTCTTCTTGGTGCCGGCTTTGCTGCTGACCTCACAGCTGATGTGGTAGAAGGTGAAGAGGATGTGGTGTTTCTCGTGCACGTGCACCGGTAGCTCAATCTTCACCTGCACAGATAATGACAATGTTGATCAAGTTTGATATTTTTTTATCTCATCTTATCTCAAAACACAGATGGGTCCAAACGGGTCACACCGGACCAGGAGTCGGCAACCCAGGGCTCCGGAGTCAACTGTCCCTCCTTGACAAACTTGTGTTTTTGTCACCACTGATTTTAAGATATAATTATTAGGGGTGTAACGATACACTCAGCTCACGATTCGATACGTATCACGATACTGGGTGTACAATACAATACGTATCACAATATTTTAAACAACATTTTAAATATCCCATGACATGCTGTTTTTGGATGCTTTTATATAGGCCTTAGTGGTCCCCTATTACTGTATCTGAAGTCTCTATCCCGAAATTCAGCCTTGGTGCAGAAATACGGCCACTACGAGCAGTCCCACAATGAGCTTTCCTCAGGACGTGCCGTTTCTGTGTCTGTAGCTTTGAATGCTATGAGGAAGAAAGAGGCGGGGGTATCTGCCATGCTTCGGTCGTTTGCAAGCCATGATGTCTCCAGGAAAAACCAATATCGCGCTTGCACGATCGTAGCTTATTTTTTTATTGGCGGGCAAAGCAGAGAAAGGGGAGGTAACCTTCCTCCCTATGACGATATAAGGAGAGGATTTTCAAAACCGAGCGTTTCACCTTTAATTTTCTCAAAGACGGAGGAGAATATCCATGGCTTGGTTTACAGCTAGCAAATTTCTAGCAACTTGGGGACCAAAGGCAGGCTAGGGGAACTATTAATGTTTAATATTAATGTTAAATAACCTCCTAAAGTGAACATTTCATGTCATGGGACCTTTAAATTAAACTGAAATTCAATAAACAGATTTATTTCCAAAACATTAAACATTTTCTATAATTTTCTTTGTTGTACAATACAATTTTGTTAACTCAGTTCAAGCGATTTCGGTGAATGCAGTGAATGCACGCATGATGCAGATAGGATCAAACGGACGTCATATTGTCAAAATATTGCCATAACTCTACGATACATATTGTAAACATTTTGTATTGTGTTATATTTGTTCCACATTATATTGTTACACCCCAAAAAACGATACAATTTATAGTAAGTAGCCTAAAACTTGATATGGTTAAATGTTTAAATGGCCAAAATAATATAAACTTGGAAGAGGAATGCAGAAATGTCAGCGAACAGTGGGCCAACTGGTATGCAGTGACAGTTGAGACTGCGTCATGGGTATGTTTTTATCTGTACTAGGAAGTTCTCGCAGAACCAAACATGTCGCGATCATTTCAACATACATTTTGAGACACCACTTCTCTTTCAGTGAAAATACCTGACACGAGATGCCAGAAAAAAAGGCAGTGATCGTCTTGAAAAAAATGTCTCTTCTTAATTTAAAACATATATATGTATATAATGTTGGGATTATTTTGTCATTGATACTCTACACTGGTGTGTGTCATCTCTCAAACCCAAATAAAGCTTTTCATCCACTGTGGTCGCCACTGCACTCGATTTGTTAGAAAAAAAAATGGCTCTGGACATCGCAAATGTTGCGGAGCCCTGCACTTCCCTGACACAAGAAAGCGTGGCGTATCTTAGGTTGTCATGTGACTGCTTCGATAAAGAATCGCCATGGAGACTGGACAATAAAAACCAAGACAAGGAAGTGCAGTTCTCCTTTCTACCACAAAGGGGCAGCCTCAGGAAGTATTAGAACTCCCAGCCGTGTCTGCACATGTGCTCCGTGTCACTTCCTCTGACGCACACTGTGTAACACCAAGCCCTAAATAGTTTCCCCTGAACACCAGTTAAAATTGTGAAGTGGTACATCACTGCTGTTTAAGCCTAGTCTTGTTCACAGGATGAGTTGGTCATGTGTCAGAACTGAACAGAATAGTGTACTTCCTGGCTGGGCCTCGATTAGGTAGTCCCCACAGATTAGAGTCAGATCAGAGTAGAGTAAGTGGGTTTTATATTGTGTGACTGTGTGCGTGTCTGTGCGTGTCTGTGTGTGTGTGTATGCTAACCTAATCTGTAAGGCATGGACCATATGCCTCGGTGCCCCCCTCTGAGTCTGATAGTGTTCTGAACTCACCTCCCACCCTCTTCTCTGGTGCCTGTGTGAGCATGACGGTAAACGTGTAGTATGTGTGAGCATGGGGGTGTCAATGTGTGTGTGTCAGGTCCGCCGGCACTGTGTGAGACTCCCGTCAGACTTTTATCCAGATTACGGGACTAATCCTGGGTTTTGGACTTTGAACACTTTGGACATAAAACCCCCCAGTGTACTTCAACAGGCACCTACTGAGGCGGCGTGGGAGTTTGAGGGCTGTATGGACCTTTTACTTTGGAGGAAGCTGCCTGTCAGGACGGTACCGAGGACGGCAGGACTTCTCAAGGGTCAGGACCTTACCTCGTCGTAGAACTCTGGACACTGGTTGTGGTGCAGAACGGTGGCGTAGGCGCTGCTGGTGAACATTGACTCTCCCGGCTTGCCGTAGATACACTGAAAACACAGGGATTAAGCTTTATGAATCAGGTGATGAATCAGTACACCGCCGTAAAACCTTGAGGAACAGCAGTGAGGAAGTGGCCAGATATTCATGATTCATGCTATTAGGAAACACTTGGCACAACAAGACCATATCGTCAAATTGGATGCCCTTTCCAGCCTACACTGGCCTACAATCCATGACAACAGAGTCAAACCTAAAGACCTTTCACAGACATTGGGAGAATGTGTCAATAATTTAAACCAGATTAAGATGCTAAGATTAATGTGCGGCTAGCACAACCTCTCACACTAAACCTGGGGGATTGGCAGGACAGGAGTCTGAGCTTTCCCAGCCCCAGCCCCCAGCTATGAGGTATTGGCACCCGGTGCCAAATAACCAGCCAAGAGGCTGGATACCACACTCTAGGGAGAAGCTGTCAGAGTCAAATACTCTGTAAAAATTCTATTCACTAGTGGTTGTACTTCACTACTAGTGACTGGGTCGATCCCCAGGTACGGCAGAGAGCTTGTTTCTAATGCCCACTCCTGCAGGAGGGTTACTAAATCCAGTCAGATGTCTTGATAACAGACCCTGACAGGGTCAGCCCAGCGAGGGAGGGAGGAGCAGATAAGTCTGGTCTGATGATCAGTTAGGACCTGTAATTAGGACACTAATCGCTTTGGTCAGTCCTTAATGACCACTCCGACGCTTCCCCCGAACGCTTGTTAAGAATGGCCTAGAAACTCCAAACCAAATGGGATGCAACAGATCCAGAAAGGCCACATAGAACATAGAACCTTGTGTGTAAAGCAGAGTCTGTGGGACTAGATACTGCCCTGAACTAAGAGCCAACGCGGAGAGCAGCTCTTAAGCAGCTTTGTCTAGAGTAAGAGTAGCCAGGGGTATGTTGTTGTTGCAGATCAGAGCATTACTGCTTCTCTACCAGCATGGAAACAACACAACATGGCGGTCCTCTGCAATATGTGGAGGTGTGGTCTGATGGTGGTCTGATGGAAGTCTTGATTATCCTCCTAGGGATGGTGGTCTTGGAGGGACTGGCTGGCTGCCTGGCTCTCTAACTGATTGACTGGCTGGCTGGCTGGCTCTCGAGCTGATGGCTGACAAGCAGACTCTCTAGATACTGACTGGCTGACGGTAGAACTGCATATCTTATCTGCAGTCTGGGGCTGGCAGAGGTAGACTCCCTTGTTCATACATGTACGAGGCAAAGCACTGCAGAGGGGATCTGCATTCTTTTTTTTTCTAACACGCTGTATCTACAGTGCTGTAGTCTAGCTACGCTATGGGCATTTTTAGGTTAGCGTGGTGGTACTTATCATCTCTTCTACCCACAAAATGTTGTGTGTTTCCTTATCATTGTGCTCTATCAGAACCTGTGTAAAGGCCCGGAACTGAGGTTTTCCGCTTGCCTGATTAAATTCTATCTCTGCTGGCCTGGCCTCAGCTGTTTGTAAACGTAATGCGTGAACAGAGGTTTTATCTCAGTTTGATCTGTGTATGTGAATCTTTATGTCTCCTATGTCTATATCTGTCTGCTGGTGTGTCTCTCTGTCTGTCTGCTGTGCCGGGTCTATCTGTTTGTGTCTGTCTGCATGTCTGTCTGTGTGCAGATCTGCGTGTCTGTCTGGCCAGACAGCTACAAAGTTTCCAGAACAACATTTCTGGGGGTCTGGAGAAAAAAGCGAATTGGATGGAGATTTCCCTAACCCACAAATATTTGACGTGTGTGTGGGGAGAGAGAGAGACAGAGAGAGAGAGTTATGAAGAAGGGAGGGAAGGAGAGTGAGAAAGGCTGAGCATTCACTATCTCCCAGTGCCAGCTGTAATAACTGGTATTCTTTTTTCCCTTCCATTCCTGCTAAGCACTGGATTTCCATACAGAAAGCACTGACTTCCCTTCAAATCCCTAAATCTCCGACTACAACGATGGAACTCCAGGCCGACATCCTCAACACACACACCTTTAAAGGGGCCGCTCCTTCCTCGTCAGAATCTCGGAACTGGATGCAGACCGCTATGTTTCTGGCCTGGGGAAACCATCAAACACACATCAATCAATTAACAATTTCATATCCTGACTACCCAATGAATACCACAGGGAATATATATCACCTATCAATCAATCAATCAATCAGCAACAGTCAATATAGGACCCCCACCCCACCCCACCCACCCCACCTCATCCACCCCACCGCAGCGCTCTGACCTTGGCGAAGGTCTTCTGGTTGTCGTATTTGAGCTGCTGGGGGTAGATGTACAGCTGGTTCTTGTAGGTGGTGAAGGGGTAGCTGTACTTGGCCTCCTCCGGGAGGAACTCCTCCATCTCCACGCTCACCCGCTCACAGCCCTCCTCAAAGGGCTTGACGGGGACGTAGGACGATGTGACCGTGTCTGGGGGGAGGGGGGGTCAGAACTACGGGTGGCATATGCTTCACCTAAATATCAGTTCATCACATATACCTTCTGCCTATATAACTGAAGATTGCAGGAGGTAGAACCCAGTGCTGTAAAAGCTGTGTTCTATCTTATTCACTGATACTAATCTTGGAGGGAAAACATTTCGACAAGCTGGGTGTTGTAAATCACTGTGAATACGAATCTGTCCTGCCTGGTAAAATACATGTGAAGATATTGTCTAAAGACCGGTACACACTTGAGAAGTCGGGCGGCACACACTCTATGATGACGTTCAGCTGGCCTGGGATGGTCTGCAGCTTGCTCTTCTCAGGCCTGTGAAGAAGAAAAATGACCACTGTTGAACAACGCGACACACTGAATTCATTCTGCTACAGCGCGGCTTCACAGAGTGTCTCTACCACGTCCTGTTCAACCAAATGATGGCTGCAAATATACAGCCAAAACCGCAAGTTCAGGAAATACAGTGGACTTAACAGAGCATAACAGTAAACTTCACAACCGATTGGATGTGTGCGTCTTATTGGTGACTTACTTCCTGATATCGGCCAGCAGTTTGATGAGGTCATCGGTGGAGATCTTGCTGCTGTCCTGGCGATAGAGGGGGGAAAACTTCCCGTCCATATCCAGCCCACCTTGACCATCCTTAAACACCTGCCTGGAAGATGTCGGAAATATTTACACCAGGGACTAGCAGAAGACAATCCATAAGTACAATAAAAACCTAACAAACAGAAATAAAGATGGATCAGTCTAATGGGGATAAACAATAAGTACCCGAATCAAATAATACAATTTGTCTATAACCGTGTGGTTTGGTGAATGTGTGTAATCAGAGACCGACGGGTATGGCCGAGGGGCCTGTCTTACTTGGCAGCCCAGGCGAAGGGCATCCGGTACTGGCCCAGACGCTGGCACGCCTGCTTGGCAGCCTTCAGCACCTTCTGAGCAGTCTGCAGGACACACGCACACACGCAGAATAAAAATGCTTTCGAAAAGCCATCGGAAGTCGGAGGGAAATAACAGATCGCCTATAACTGCAGGTAGTCTGGTAAGAAAGTACGATCACTAGCAACAAAGGGTGACCCTCTTTGCTTTTCTGCTATTAAATTACTGACATAATTGTAAGTGTAGTAGTTGTGGTGGTGGTTTTCCAACAACTAACTCCACTTTTAGCTTAGTGACTTTGGTCCTACAGTGTGTCAGTCTGATAATAAGACTGGAGCAGTGGTTCATGCTATGGTTGGCGGGCAGAGTGTGGTGGAGTGGGACCTTGGGGACGTCCGAGGTCTTGATGTAGGGCTCCGCGCAGTGGGTGATGCCGTTCTGGAGCACCTTCTCGATCCGAGCCACCAGGAAGATGTCCGCGTGGGGGTTGGTCACTGAGAAAATACCCTGAAGGAGGGAGGAGGAGAGACGGAGGAGGGCGGAAGGTGGAAGAGGGAGGAGGGTGGTGGACGAGGTGGTGGAGACGGAGAGATGGAGGAGGGCGGAGATGGATTGAAAGGGGGAGGAAAGGTCAAGGACAGATAGAAGGCGGAGGTGAGAGGCATCAGGTGGAAAAAAAGAAATGGAGGAGCAGAGATTTAGGGGGAGGAGGAGGGATTGGGGGAGAAGGAGGGGCCACGGTTTAAGGACAAAAGGAAACGGGAGATTGAGAGGGAGGAAGTGAGATGGAATAAGGAGAAGAATAAACGGAGGAGAAGGGGGAGAAATTGAAGAGAGAGGAAGTGAGTGTGTGGTGTGAGCACAGGCATAAGTAATGCATGAGAAGACAGAGCCCGTCTGAGCCGACCCAGAGAACAGGGGCGGGCGAAACTGCTTTTATGAGGTGAGGAAGAGTCTGCAGATGTGGTGGGCTTGATGTTGCTGCTGCACAGGATGCCATAAAATAACAGAAGGTGGTACGTCCTTTTTGTAAACAAACCCCGCTTTTTGAGATGTCAGTGATGAGTGCCGTCTCTGAGGTAAGGAGGGTTTTGTGCTGGGAAGTGAGTGCTGTCAGTAACCCAGGCTCTACAGGAAACCAAGTTGAAACTACAGGACTATGTCGGGGCATGCGAGGTGAGGACCAACTACAGTTCAGTGCATCAGGGTGCACATACACTCATACTCAGACCGCTCGCCTGTGAATAAAATGTACTGATTACAGACAGACACACACGCACGTTTCAAGGAACATCTTCCAAATCGTTATTCGAATCGACTCAATTCGTATGGACGGCATCGAGTTGCGTCTTCAGAATCCAAATAGATTTGGTCTGGGGGGTGCAACAATAAATTGCGCCTTGATAATTATAAACTAGCTGAAACAGGCAGGATTGAGATAGACGAGTCAGATAGGGTTGTGGCGGGAGAAGGCCGGAGCCAGTCAGCAACATGGCCGTCTATCCGGACCAAATGAGACTGTCAGAGAGAGGACAGCATGCTAGGCTACTGGTACCTCACAATGACTGAGGAACTTAATACTGTTGATGTCATGAAACTACACAGAAATGTACATAGGAGCATTAGCGTGGTTGTTTCATTGGCTAACGCTGACGTGTTCCGGAGGGTAGAGAATGACGGGCCAGGTTGACAACGCCCAACTGCAAGTAGAATGTGGTTTCGCAGTTTGGAACAGCCCTCTAATCACGGAGGTAGGTTCTCTCCCTCTCTCTTCCTGCTGTGCTTGTGAGACTGTGGGTTCTCATTAGGACCACGGTTTGGCCCTGGCCCCGCCGGGCTACTGTACGTAGCACAACATTGGAGTTTGCAAAACATCACGCCCAAATCTTTCCCTGACACAAGCTCATTTGGACTTATTTTGCGTTCCCCGGGACAGACTTTTCAAGTACACGTGGGTCTTTCCATCCCAAGCCTCGCAGACCGTGTGCATCGACAGAGCGGGCCACACACACAAACGTTTCCATTCTGGATTTGTGGTTTGGTAGAGGCCACGTATTTTTCACGGTTTTCCTTCGTTCGCTCTTTCTGTCCCTCCCTCCCGCCCGCCCGTGTTCCTCCGCTCTCCCTCTGTTTTCTATCTGCGTATGGGTCTGGCCTGTCATCTCTGCAGCCCAGGGGGGGGGCGGGGTGAATAGAGGAGAAGAGGTGGAGGTAGGGGACTGGAGCAGTCACACTCTCCTCGTGATATACTGCTGGGTGCCACTTGCTGCTGCCCTAATCCTACTAATGGGCACAGTAGGAAAAGGGGAGTAAGGAGGCCTCCATGTGTGTGTGTGTGTGTGTGTGCGTGGGCGTGTGAATTCCTGAGTGTGTGTGCTTCCCTGGACCTCCCACCACCTGCAGGAGTTTGCGCCTTCCGCTTCATAGGCGTTAGGGGCCAAGAGCAAAACAGCTCAATGTTTCTAGCAACCGCCGCTTATACACTGACAACACTGAGGAAGGGAAAGTGATGATGTCACACACTTGGCTGTCTAAACAAAGGATCAAGGTTGCAGCTGTTCAATATTAAGAAGAACGGCTTAAGGCGCAACACTTTGTACCGGTGAAATACGTCGCAGATTAGCAGCGGAAAATCGGGTCCAGAAACTGCGGCTGAAGAAAGCAAAACGCACGGCATTAGTTCACCGTTCATCATCTGACTGTAGCTCAGTGCACTTTGAATCAAGCAGGAAAATCAATTCAATCCCCAGTCATGTATGTGAGCCATGTGACCACAGTAGTATTCATGAAGTCAGCAGATTTAGAGCTGTGGGGTTGCCAGGGAAACCAGGGGAATCAGTCAAGTGGAGCGCTTGTCCAGTAAATGTGTGCCAGTGTAAGGTTCTGATTGGCTGGGGTGGTGACTCCTTACCGGCTGCTACCTGCTCTGCTGGTGTCTGAGAGGACGAGCAAAGTCACACACTGACGACAAAACCATAACCTCCTCCTGACTAGGGCTGGCTCACACTGCGTCACGGTCACACAGTGTGTGTGTGTGTGTGTGTGTGTGTGTATTGTGTTCCTAGATTGCCACTTCCATCTCCTACAGATCCTCAATTGTTAATTACCTTAATGTACGCAAAGGACATTGACAAACGGTCGATACAAAAAAACAATGACGAGTTTGAACGTAACGAGGGTCGGGGGTCAAAGACATCCTTCCCAGGAAGCTCAAACCACAGCCAGCACCCACCCCCGTGGTCCTACCTGAGTGGGGAAGCGCAGCAGCGACTCGGACACCCTCTGGAGGACGGGCAAGCTGCTCCCTCTCCCTCCGTCTCCGTTCAGCGCTCCCCCCTCCTCCCCCAGCAGTCCTCCGTCAGAGGAGGAGGAGGGGGAGGGGGAGAGCGGGGCGGGGGGGCCCTCCGCCAGCATGTCCCTCACGCAGGCCGGGTTGAGGTCCACGTGGAAGTCGGAGGAGATCTTGCAGCTCTTGGACACGTCGTACAGAGCCAGGCTGATGAAGAAGGGCTCCACCTGGATGCAGATCAGGGGTTAGTGAGGGAAGAGTGTGTGTGTTTTTATGTCAGACTGTGCGGGCTAATATAGACAGAGCTAAATGGAGAGTGTGTGTGTGTCTGTGTGAGTGAAAGTGCCGTCCTACAATACACAATCGTATTAGCTCGGCGGGCAGGACGTTTCTCTAGAAGCCATTAAGCTTTCTACAGCAGGAGATGGACTGAGGAGAAGTTAGGAGGGCTCAGCACGTCCCTTTCCCCGCCTCTCATAGACGCTCTACTGCTTTATGACCAGAATAATCCAGAGTGAAGGAGGAATAGCAGAGCAGAGCAGAGCTGCGTCTGGTCTGGTCTGGTCATTGCAGGCTCATGCTACACAGCTGTGCTTCTGACACAGCCATTCTGCAAACTCCCCATAAATGTCATCCAATGTTTACTTGTGGCTCTACAAATTAGGGGATTTGGCTCTGAAACATAGCAGTGATTGGTTTTGATGTTAGGATAGCCCTATCTGATGGCAGTAAATCCGTCTTAAAGCTTGCCTTAAAAGTACATGCAAAATAAGATATTCCTCCAATAAACTAGTCAACTGGTAGATTATTTAGTGGAGTGTATAGTGATGCATGGTTGTACATCCCAGGATACATGGGGGGAATACGACCCAATCCTGAGAAAAATACCATTATCCCCCCCAATATATCACTGTAAATTATTTCAATATTAATAATCTGCAATGAAGACACTTGAAATGATTTTAGATTAGGATTATACAGACAGACAGACACATAATAATAATCTTGAAGTTCAACGTAAAATATGTGTTACAGCACGACTTTGGGTGTGTCCCCTAGGAACTGCTCTTGAGAACATTTCAATGGAACAGACTTTCTGTTCTGTGATATCAGACTTCCGCCCCTGATATGATGGTGGGGATGTGAGGCGCTGTCTCCCGGCGGGCGTATGGGTGTGTGTGTGTGTGTGTGTATGACAGTAGTGTGTGTGTGTGTGAGGTGGCCTACGTTGGTGAGGACCCCGTCTCCCTTGTCGCTGACGCAGCCCTGCAGGCTGAAGGTCAGGTCGTGACAGCTGGCCACGATGCGCCGGCCGAAACGCTCCTCGAACGGCTTCACGTCCGGCTCGATGCCGGAGAAGTCCAGACGCTGGAGGAGGAGGAGCGAGGAGGAGGGGGAGCGAGGAGGGGGAGCGAGGAGAACGGAGAGGATGAGAGGAATAAGGAAAACAAGATAAAAGGGATGAAGAAAAGACAGAGAAAGAGAAGAGAGAAGATGAGAGAAGGGATGGAGGGGGGGGTGGGCAGGGGAAGAAGCAGATCATCTGAATCACAATCTGGGCTATTGCCGGTTTAAGTTTACACGTACGAGAAATTTGCTTTGATAGGTTGCTCCATAACAATACACCTAGTATGTAGAAATATAAAGAAATATAAAGAGGTAAAGATGAAATAAATAAAGTACAGTAGACAAATGGCATGATATCAAAAGTAGGGAGAAGGAAACTGTGGTTAGCTTCTGGCATGCATATGCAGAGGGGCGTGTTACATGTACAAAACCACAACCAGCCCGTTGCTTTCAGACACTCAGGGCCTCATGTACGTACATTTGCAAACGTAGCGTTATCAGCGCCATGGCCAACCCGCAGATTGCGCATGCTGTGATACTTCAGTTTTAGTCGTATTTAAGAAACCTGCAGTTCATTGGGTAATCACCTTTCTCCGCCCACTATACCGTAAATTAAGAGCATTTAAACGCTCAATTGAATGGGCCTCCTTCTCTCTTTCTATCATGGATCAGCCACCAAAGTCAAAACAGTGAAAATAAAGATTTAGTGATAACGAAATTGATGTGCTTGTTCATGAGGTAACAGCGAATTTAAATATTATACAAGGCCGGAATTCCACGCAGACACAAAAAAATGCCATCTGGACC
Organism: Mallotus villosus; assembly: GCA_903064625.1. Taxonomy (NCBI): domain Eukaryota; kingdom Metazoa; phylum Chordata; class Actinopteri; order Osmeriformes; family Salangidae; genus Mallotus; species Mallotus villosus. Next base: position 37,568 of record CAEFZP010000109.1, read on the forward strand.
GAAATTACAAATTCCATTAACTGTAATATTGCATGGCATCTTAATCTGTAACGCATGATGATTTTGTGTTCACTCAACTGAAAAAGTGGGATCCTTGTGGCAAAAATCCTTGCCCAAGGACACAACGTCATTTGGCACGGCCGGGAATCGAACTGGCAACCTTCAGACTAGTAGCCCGATTCCCTAACCAAATACGCCTGAAGTGGGCGCCAAGCGTTAGTACATGAGGCCCTCAGTCCCAGGGCAGCACTGTTTCATCCCCCCCCCCAAAAAAATCCATAGAGATAAAAGCCCTGAGCGTTGCAATGCCCCCTGGTAGAGACTTCAGAGAGGGAGGGCTCACCTGCGTCTCGGGGTCCAGGGAGAACAGCTTTTGTCTTCCCTCGTTCCTGTTGATTTTATTGAGCTGGTCTGTCTCCCTGGCGTACTGCAGAGAGAGAGAGAGAGTGAGAGAGAGTGAGAGAGAGAGAGAGAGTGAGAGAGAGAGAGAGAGTGAGAGAGAGTAAGAGAGAGAGAGAGAGAGACATAAAATACCCCTCAGGTCAGACAGTCCAGATAGCTCCCCTCCTCCTCTCTTACACCATCCAGCCTCCAGACTTGAAAGCTAAACTCTATTTTATATGAAAATAGAAAGGAAAAGAAATCCCAGAGCGTGTGTCCACACGTACACACACACACACACACACACACACTCCAACAGCCTTTTGACACAGAGACAGAGTTCTTTGTTCTCTGTGTGAAGCTCTGGCTTTCGAGACACATTGAGGCGGTCTGGTCTCTAAGCATACACACTGCTGTCTGTCCAGACAAGGTCAGGATCTGGATGTCGACCCAGACAGCAGAGTTCAACAGCAGCTCACTGGGGCTCTACAACATCTAACCATACTAAAAACAACTTCTTAGTTTATGTACAGTGTATGCAATCTGTGGTTTCTAACTTTAAATGGTATTTACAGCTAATTATCCTCTTATAGATGTCACTGTATAGGTAGCAACTATATAGGGCCCCTGTCTGTCTGTCAATACTGGAAAAACAGTTAAAATACAACCTTGTGTCAGTCAGTGGATGTACACATTGATCAATGGTTAAGATCCCATAATGAATCCTAAAGCATTTCTCATAGCCCTCTAGGATAAACACACATTATCCCGCATTGTATTTACAACTAGACACACACTGCTGTGCTATTGAACAACATACAGTAAGGAATACTGTATAGCAATCCTGTTTTTATCCCAGTTTGAACTAGTAGGTGTCCATTAGAGGTGGGAATCTTTTGGTAATAAAAACAAATAGATATATATTTTTTTTTAATCATACAAAAAAAACGATTCACATACATTTGCGAATCGATCTGAATCGCTAGCAAGACTGAATCTCTAACCTTCAACAGTTCAGGGTGAAGACTTCTTCCCACACTCTCCAGCAGACTCTCTCCCCTCCCCTGGCTCGTGCTGTCCTCGTCTGTGATTGGACAAAAGAGCAGTCAGTCAAAGAACAAAAGGAAAACTACAGAGCTCGAGCAGAGAAACGTGGTGCAATAACATTCAAGATGACACACGTACTAGTACACATTCAAACATATTTTCACTGTTGAGGCAGTGAAATCAAAGGTTTCTTAGAAGCTCACACTGAAGCTCACACTGACAAAGTGTGTGTAATGCTTCTATATTTCCTCTGGGTTCTAGATAGGAGACTGCATCAGTGCTTTGTATGGGAGGGGGAGTTTGGGGTTGAGAGCTTCTTTCTGTGCAGGCCAAATCTCTTAGCTTTCTCTTTATGTGTTTTCAGACTGCTATGTTGAGGAGGGTTAACGAATGCCCTCCTGCTGTGAGGTACATCAGTGGGAGTACACACACATACACACACACACCACATCGTTCTGTACACATGCGCACGTACACACACAACATAAGGAATGCTGCTGGCACCCGTCCACCATTGAAAGAACAATGTTCTCAGTACATAATCACTTCCTCTTTACGATGACATGCGATATTTGCAAAGGGAACTCAAAAATCATAAAGTACCGAACTCGAAAAACATCTGCTGAGTTCCCTTGTGACTGGAGTCTAACAATATCCATCCGTGCATGCGCACTTAAGACTCTTCTACCAACCTTTCAATAGATAGGGGGCAAAGATACAGAAAGACCCAGACAGGGGTTAAACCCTGCAGGGAGTCACTGGGGCCGATCGTTAAGACGTCATAACAAGGGCCTCACGTCAACTCCCAGGGGTTCCACAGTCATACACAGGGCCTATCCTAAACCTGGTTATCGTTTCCTCTGTTGTCTAACAGGTGCAAAATAGAATCAGGTGCGTAGTGTGTCTGTGTGGGTGTGTGTATATATGACAATAGTGTGTATGTGGGTGTGTGTGTTTATGTGTTTGACGGTCGTGTGCTCCTGTGTGTGTGTATGACAGTGGTGTTTGAGTGTGCCTGTGTGTGCATGACAGTAATGTGTGTGTGCGTGCGTGTGTGTCTGACAGTAGTGTGCTCCTGTGTGTGTGTATGACAGTAGTGTATGTGTGCCTGTGTGTGTGTATGACAGTAGTGTGTGTGTGTGCCTGTGTGTGCATGACAGTGGTGTGTGTGTGTGCATGACAGTAGTGTGTGTGTGTGCGTGTCTGTATATCCCCCGGCTCACCCAGGACACAGTCCAGAGAGTCCCCCCCGTTCCTGCGGTCAGAGCCGGCCTCGGAGCTGCTGAGCAGGGCCTGCTTCAGCGTCACCACCCACTCCTCCATCTCCGCCTCGCTGTCCGCAGCCAGGAAGTGGCTGTAGCGCTCCTGCATCTTCAGCTCAAAGCCGTTCCGGCGCATCTTAGGGCTCTGGGGGAGGTGAGAGAGAGGCTGTTCTGACGGAGCTGTGTCGCCCCTGCCTGCCTACAGCACAGACAGGCCTCCAGTACGGTGTTCATTTTAGGACATTCTCATTTCTCAGACTCAATTGTCAGACTCATACGAAACAGCGTCAGTTCTCAAACCAAAAGTCGTCATTCTCAGGCGAAACGGCTTCAGTCTCAGAAAAAACATTGTCATTCTCACAACGAACTTTGTCAAACCAAACGCCGTCAGAAAAACCTGCGTCATTCTCACAACGAACTTTGTCGAACCAAACGCCGTCAGAAAAAACATTGTCATTCTCACAACGAACTTTGTCAAACCAAACCCCGTCAGAAAAACCTGCGTCATTCTCACAACGAACTTTGTCAAACCAAACGCCGTCAGAAAAACCTTTGTCATTCTCACCAAACTTTTTTTTTCTCACCAAAAATACGAACGATACGAATACGACGTCATCATGATGCGACACATACAACAAAACTTTCTACCTTCCAACACGGTGAGTTTGCAAGTCATAATTTATTGTTCTTGTTGTTGTCACTTGTTGTTGTCACATTATAAGCTTGACTGGATTTAGAACCCTTAAATACAATTTTAAGTTAGCAAATGCAAATGTCTATTTGTCTTGTCAATTGTATTTAAGGGTTCTAAATCCAGTCAAGCTTATAATGTGACAACAACAAGTGACAACAACAAGAACAATAAATTATGACTTGCAAACTCACCGTGTTGGAAGGTAGAAAGTTTTGTTGTATGTGTCGCATCATGATGACGTCGTATTCGTATCGTTCGTATTTTTGGTGAGAAAAAAAAAGTTTGGTGAGAATGACAAATGTTTTTCTGACGGCGTTTGGTTTGACAAAGTTCGTTGTGAGAATGACGCAGGTTTTTCTGACGGCGTTTGGTTTGACAAAGTTCGTTGTGAGAATGACGCAGGTTTTTCTGACGGCGTTTGGTTTGACAAAGTTCGTTGTGAGAATGACAATGTTTTTTCTGACGGCGTTTGGTTTGACAAAGTTCGTTGTGAGAATGACAATGGTTTTTCTGACGGCGTTTGGTTTGACAAAGTTCGTTGTGAGAATGACAATGTTTTTTCTGAGACTGAAGCCGTTTCGCCTGAGAATGACGACTTTTGGTTTGAGAACTGACGCTGTTTCGTATGAGTCTGACAATTGAGTCTGAGAAATGAGAATGTCCTAAAATGAACACCGTACTCCAGACTATATTCAGCGTCGCAAGGGGAACTTATTTGGGAGAGTGAAGGTTGACTTAGTGCGCAGACAGACACAGAGTAAACACTCAAACCTGAGACAAAGGTCACTTACTAAACGAGCTAAAAGTCTTAGTTAAAACTAGGCATTTTGTTCGATTTGTATTGATTTACACAGAATAATCACGTGTGGATGAAACTGTCTCTTTCTATTTTTGGACCGATAAACAGGTACATAGCATGGTTTGTCCTTGGATAGGAAACACAGACAATGCGGCAACCGCTGCGAAAACATGGACCTGCAGTCTTTGACCCTGGTTTTGGTAGGTAGAAGTTTCTATTCCTCTCCACTTCCCTACGTTTGTTGATTGTGACACACCAGTAACGTGGCAACAGACAACACGGTTATCACTTGAGAAGAGTGCAAATAAGAGGACAGAACGATCGCTAAGAGACTTTGTGCTGATGGGCTACCAGCAAACCCACTTTGCATATCAAACACACTTTAATGAGCTCTCTCATTACACTCCTGCTCCCTGGAAAGAAGTCCATCCTTCCTGTGTCTATGTAAGCATTCCAAAGAACCATTCCATCCACCTGACAACTCCCCGAGAGTTGACTAAGGGCTGACTCAGATGCTGTGTAGCGCCAGGCCTCAACAGGCCTATATCCTTGTTAAGCAAGCGGTTCTGTTCCTGCCAGGTCATAGGAATGTAGCATGGACGGCCCAGCTCTGCCAAGCCCCCAGAGAGGGGTGGAAGCGCTCCTCTGCCAAGCCCCCAGAGGGGTGGAGGTGCCCCTCTGCCAAGCCCCCAGAGCGGGGTGGAGGTGCTCCTCTGCCAAGCCCCCAGAGCGGGCTGGAGGCGCTCCTCTGCCAAGCCCCCAGAGCGGGGTGGAGGTGCTCCTCTGCCAAGCCCCCAGAGCGGGGTGGAGGTGCTCCTCTGCCAAGCCCCCAGAGCGGGGTGGAGGTGCCCCTCTGCCAAGCCCCCAAAGAGGCGTGGAGGTGCTCCTCTACCAAGCCCCCAGAGCGGGGTGGAGGTGCTCCTCTGCCAAACCCCCAGAGCGGGGTGGAGGCGCTCCTCTGCCAAGCCCCCAGAGCGGGGTGGAGGCGCTCCTCTGCCAAGCCCCCAGAGCGGGGTGGAGGTGCTCCTCTGCCAAACCCCCAGAGCGGGGTGGAGGTGCTCCTCTGCCAAGCCCCCAGAGAGGAGTGGAGGTGCTCCTGTTAGAGGTGGCAGGGCTGGAGACACGAGGGGGGACTTTCACAAGGAGGGGCAGAGGCTGCCAGGATCAGCAGCTCAGTGGGCACAGTGGGAGTCCTGCGGGGGTGGTGGAGAAGGAGGGGGGGTGGTTTAATAAAACTAGGAATGTAGTCATTATGATGACTAGACTGTCTGTAGAGGGAAGTTCTCTCTTGCCTTCTAAGTTCAAGACGCACACGTCCAGGCAGGAAGTCGTCGGAAAGCTTTGCGAGCGATCCGTTGGTCTTTGTGTGCGAACGCGATTCTGCGAGCAGCCATCTTTGCCTCATGTCGAGACCTCCAGATTAGTGGTTAATTCCATTTGTGACGATTAGCACCCGCAACAGCAGCAGTAGACAAAAACACCACTTCATAAAACATTTCGTATTTTGATTCTCACTGACTAAGCCGTAAATTTGCCGGGGGGTGAGTTCAAAATGACATGGCTGTGAGCAGAAGTAACACGCTCTAAGTATTGTTGATGCAACAGGCAATGTGGGGTTCTTCTGCAATACTCAAAATCTCATTTCCGGCTCCTTCCACCCGGCTGCCTATCACACCACACAATGCATCCTCTGACTGTCTGGACAATGTACCCCAGACTCTGAGCTCGGAGGCTACAGTAGAACTTTAACAACGTACCTCACAGCCACCACTGTGTTGCACATCCTGGCTGTGTTCTGCACTAATGGAACAAGGTACGCCCAGGATAACTGGAGCTACTCGCACAAAAGGCACTTAGTCATTCATATTGGATCCTGTTGGTTGTGTTTAGTATTTTTGCCTGTCGATGCGGGTGTGACAGTGCAATTTCCCCCCCGCCGATCGATAATGCACTTCTCCACTCACTAACATCCCGTCGAGCTGCAGCTCTCGTCTTGCCTTCTTAATTGAGTTAAAAGAGCAAAAGAGGAGACCGAGCCCCATCGCCGTGACGCCCGATGGGCCAATCAGCAGCAGCAGGTCCAGGGGGAGGTCTCACCTGGATGACATCGATGCACGAGTCCAGGTAGATGGAGCCTTTGGTCTCCTTGCAGTTCTTCTCGTCCTTGTAGGAGTTGAGGATGTAGGAGCCGTCGGGCAGCTGGGACAGGTAGAAGTATCTCCTCTTGAAAACCTGAGAACAACCAGATTAGGAGAAGAACACTGAACTACTGTGTGTGCTGGATGAAACGTTTGTCTACAAGACTGTTTCTTGATTTTAGTCACTGAGTTCATATAGTCAAAAGTACATATAGTAATTGAATGTACTTTTGTATATTTTGTATGTAGCCAAACGAGTATTCTGCTTAACGAATACTCACAGATACAAGACACTAGAAAAACATTTGACAGCTTGAGATTTGTTTAATTTTCAAAGGCACAATGTTGTGCTTGGGGGGTCTTGGTATAACTTTGTATAATGCGTTGACAGGTGTTGGACTTGGCACTGTGTATACAGCATTGAGAATTGAGGGATTGATGCTAAATAAACAGAGCACAGCGCAGGGTACTGTTAACCTGACGTCACCAGATGGTTTACACAGAACCATCTGGGAAGTCATCCTCGGAAAGTGGTTGGAAAAGGGAGGGGCACTTTCCAAAAATACTTGGCAGGTGATTGGACGAACCATCTGTCTATCACAGGCTGACTTCAACCATGCACGTAGCTGCCAGCAGTTCCTCATAGAACCTGAATAACTTGGAGCTTGGCAAGATGGATTCTCGTGTGCAAAGCCAGTCAGCTGTCTTGCAATGGTACGGCAGGTCTCGTGTTGTTGATGTGGACAGAGTGAATGTGTTGTCGTTCGGGCGACGCTGTGGACGTGTTGTGTTACCCAGGGAGATGCTGACTCACCCTCATGGAGACAGACAGGCTGCTGTTGATGTTGGCCTTCTGCAGCCAGCCTTGCTTCATGATGCCTCCCCTCTGGGAGCACAGAGACGCTGTGTCCTGTTACACACACACACACACACACAGAGAAACACACCACACACAGAAACACCCCACACACAGAAACACACCACACACAGAAACACACCACACACACACAAAAACACACCACACATACACAGAAACACACAGACAAAACACACAGACAACACACCACACACACAGAAACACACACACAGAAACACACACACAGAAAACACACCACACACAGAAACACCCCACACCAGAAACACACCACACACAGAAACACACCACACACACAAAAACACACCACACATACACAAAACACACAGACAAAACACACAACACACACCACACACACAGAAACACACACAGAAACACACACAAAAACACACAGGACTATTAGAACTGGTTTGTGCACTTGACTTTCAGTATGTATTATGACACAGAGCGCAGTTTCCTGGACACGTACAAAGCACAAACACAAGGTTTCCCCAAAACACCCAGTAATAACACACAGAAAAGGGGTCTGTATAGGCTCATCACATTGTAGAATGTACCGTGTATATTTGTCTGTGTGTCTACAGCCGTCCCGCGATGGGGAGAGAATATGCTAGCTTTCCATAATGGGGTGGAAATCATTTAACCCCAATCCTAGCAGTCCGTCCACTTAATCTGCGCTGCAATGTGAGACTCATCATGGGACCATTCATCACAATCGAACACACTGATCTCCATCATGAGGGGGGCGCCCTCTCAATTGACACACACACACAGAAGATACGTATCCCAGCGCCACATGGAATCTGAATATTGAGTTAGCATGTAATCTATTTACCGCACACACACACAGCTGCATGTTATCGGGCTATATACAATGCTTTCTTTTGGCAAGGCGAACAGGGATGGGTGCGGATTATATTGTGTCTCTGAATGTACTTGCATTGTTTTGTGTGTGTGTGTGTGTGTGGGAGCTGTAATTACATTGAAGCGCTACGTCCTCTGCGCTCGCCCTCGTGTGTACGTGGTCCTCCCTGGCTTCTGTCCTCTAATCTAATTGGCTGCTCGTTCTCCTGCCTCGTCACGTTGGCTACTGAGTGGCTCTCAGAGGCGCACCGCGATGCCCACGACACCAATCTCCCTGATTGCATTCTCATTGATTCATTCTCAGTGTTATTCCTTCGTTCTCCTCGGTCGAGAAGAGGAGGACATCAAAAAGGGGAATAAAAAGCCTTCCATCAGACCGTGGATGAAGGGATGGATTGATGAAATTCATCAATGTTCTACCATTACAGGACAGCTTTCCAACTGACCCCATCTGGAGCAGAAAGGACACTGACGGGGGTGTAACACTATACGAGACCGTCTGAGCACAAGTGAGTTAGGGACAGACGGCCTCCTGCTCTCTCTCTCAGTCTCCACCCTTCCAGTGACATACCACGGCTGCATTTATTTTCTTTCAATTACAGACCTTTTTCCCCCCCGTCTAAGTTTATCCACATCCGGCCAGGGGAGGAGGAGGGAGTTGGCGGGAGGCGAGGGCTATTTATAGTCCGTCTCTGGTTTCACAGGCTCTCACAGGGACGAGACTCCAGAGAGCCACAGCAGGCCATAGCCAAGATGTTCTCTCACGGGGCTTCAGTTGAGTGACTCAGCACCGTGTTTGTGTTTGTTACAGGATGCTGTACACTGTGTGAAACAGTGTGTCGTAAGAGATTACAAACTGTCGATCGCAGCAAGCCAACACCGTCAATCACGTCTCTCTCTCGTGCTTGTTGTCCATTCCATTTTTGCCAGACGTTTGTTTTTTGTTTTTTTACTGTAACAAGCAACCTTAGTTACAGGGCAGCTGTGTGTTGCTCATCGAACAAGCGATTACAACATGGGCCCACTGGATGAGGTGTTCGAGAGCGTCGATAGACGCAAACACCTCAAATTACCAAGTCAATGGCCATGTACTGGAAGTCAAGTGCGCGCTCACCATGAAATAGAAGCCTACTCCGTTGCCTGCCACTCGTTCGCCATCGAAATAATCAATGTCTCTGGCGTAATGCCCTCCAGGCCCGTTAAGCCCCTTAGGCCCCAACTCACCTCATCTTTAAAGTCCTCATCGATCTCAAACACGTGAGGCGGCAGCTTGTCGGTCTTCAGGCCTTTACTGTGAAAACATGGGTCAGGGAGGTCAGCTGGTGTCTGCAGACCTGATCAAGCTGCTATAAGTCCAACCCCTGCCTACAGGGTTGTAAAGCATCACTGGTTATTCCTGTTTGGTTGCTTCGATGTCTTTAAAAGTAACTAAATGAGTTGTGCATATGTAGGGGTCAATACATAATGATTTCTGTCATGAAAAAAATATCAATCATAATCCCTCTATTTGCAGTCCTGCTTCATTTTTTTGGACGTGACCAATCCAAATACTGTAGCTTACGGAATATGCTGTTTCATTTGGTGTGTGTTCTTGCAGCCTTACTTTGGAAGCATCCGGAAGTCTCCGGAGTAGGCCTCGTATTTGTAATTGATGACGTGCCAGTCCGTGTCGTACATCTTGATGCACTGCCGATCAGTCCCACACACAAGTCCATTAGGAATACTCAAAACACAAAACCTTTTCTATCTGATGAATTGTAACAAAAACTCAATTGACTACCACAACCCCTGACCTATCGATGCACAAACAAGGTGTTTCATGATATGCATGACGTGACTATCACTCTGTAGCTAAAGTGACCTAACACATGCAC
>CAEFZP010000109.1:52500-79845 GCA_903064625.1 Mallotus villosus
GTGTGAGATAAGTCTCTCAACAGATATGTTCCTTGTTTGAGTTCACACAATGAATCGTGTCTTTCACACACTGCCATAAGCATTCATTTTGAGGAATGTATCTCCAACAAAACAAATAAATGGCGTCAATACGACGACACACAAACACACAACATAAAGACACACTGGTGAGAATCTGCAAGGACCCCTCTGCAAATGATTAAAAATAGTCTAGGCAAGCTCACTACTCTGAATGCTTCGTCAGCATTATCTGCAATTCATCTCAAACCACGTTCAATCTCAGGGTTTCAAGTCAGTGTTGCAAGTTGTTGACACTACCATAGAATAGAGACAACTGATTGTTTAAATCTCAATATCTATCATTCCTAAATAACCATAATGGAAAACAGCAGAATGGGACATCGAGAACACAACCATGCAGAATCTGAGCTGGTCGGTCAACAGGAACATATTTTATTTCTCAAGCGCACAAAAGACACCAAAGAAGATGATGGCAAGAGTATTGGAATACAATGCCAATTCCTATCTAAACGATGTCACACACAAAAAAAGACGCAACTACAGAAAACACTAGCTATACACAAGTTGTGTGATCTTCATATCACTGAATTTGCATCAATTATACTGGTTTTCTGGATAATAAAGAAGTCAAATAGTAAACGGTGTCATTTTGCATGTGAGGTTGGTAAATTGTGAGTCTGGCACGTTTTTGCTTAGCTATAGTAGCGACAAACAATATCACCGGTTAAGTAGCCTAAAGTATCCTATACAAAATATATTAAATTACAAGGGCAGCCTCCGTCTTGTGCACATGGACAAATACATGTACCTATAGCTAGTAAGGTTATCTGACAATGGACATAATGTAAAGATAACCGCGTTAGCAAGGAACCGTTAGCTACTACCGGGTAATGAGAGATTGAGAATAAAAGGTTCTCCATAGCTACTAACCACGACCACCGATGTCCTCACAGCCTCCGAGACGCTTTGTCTGAGTTCCGCTGCCGTCCCAGGTTTACTCAACCTCTTGGTGAATTTTCGCACCTCGGACATTGTATCTTTCTCTTTAAAACTACCTTTGTCCCGGTGTAAGCATGCCGCGGTACCGAGCAGCAGCGGTTGTGACAGATGCGGGTGGTTGACCAGCGGTTGCGTAGTGAGGCGGGGCAACTTGGTAACGAGAGGCAGGTTCGAGCATCCCCACTCGCCTCCTCAGCCAGATGCGTTGTCACTCACGAGTCAATCAGTCATCATGGCTGATGAGTACCTGCCTGTCTCTGTGAAAGCCTACTTTCACTAACTGCAAGCCAAAGCACCTTTACACTCTCGATATCAATAGCCCTGTTCTCTGTTTTTCAGAGCACTGAAATGGGCGTGAGAGCCGCAGATAGATCCTGACTTTCTTATAAGTAGCTAGCCATGTAGGCTACACACGTTTTCTCATGAATTATGCTGTGTAGGCTACTGTGTAAAGGTGGACCTAGGCTATGCTACTCATAAATTGGCTATAATAAAAACAATCCATCGTTTTAGACACGCTCAAATGTCATGTATTTGACAATGCTGCACTCTGGTGGACTTTGATTGCAATTGCAACCAAACACATCTTGAATTGAAACCTCAGGAATGTCTAACAGTGCGTTTAGAAGATCAACGTTCAGTTCAGTGGTTAGAGCATTTGACTGCAGATCAAGAGATCATTTAAATCTTACTCAGTCAGCAGGGAGAGAAGAGAGTCTGGAAAGGTCTTTAAATTACAATAGAACCTACTTTAGTATAGGCTTTTTGGACTTTGAGGTCACGTTAGCGTCGGAGCATAGATGGTACTCTTATCTTAGTTTAAAAACAACTGCCAACTGTGTTTTGTAGAATGTGTGATTGGTGTACAATCCCCTTAAATGTAGTTTAGAGCACACATGAGTTACTAGAGTTGTCTTCACCAGTAACCACATCAAGCAACGTATATATATAATAATATAAGCAAAATAAACAAGGCTATGTCATTTTTTTCATAAAATGTTCTCTGCACAGACAGAATACTATTTGTATTCCCCGGCAGGTGCCCAGCAGGTGCAGGTGCCCAGCCTGGCCGCAGTGTCATCATCTGTGTAGAGACAGGTAAGAATTCATCTGTGGATGTGTTATTGATGACCAGAACTAAAGTACAGTTATCTGCATCACAGTGACTAAAGTTAAAGAACCACTCACCAGTTCGAATGCAGCTCTATATAGTCTCAGTAAGACGAGCTGAGCAGTGAAAGGATGTGGGCTGACAAAAGAATGATGAAAGAAAAGTGACATTTACCAGCCAGAAAAAGACCAATAAAAAACAAACAAAGAAAGGCTTCCTTTTTTGAAAGAATGACTAATATAGTGATAGTGTTGGTGTGAGCTTCGAGTATATGTATTGCACTTGGTGAGGGGCTATAGAGCTGAACTAGAAGAGAAGTGGGGTGATAGAGGGTGGCCAATGGAATTAAATACACAGATATACATTGTTGGAAAGCTATGAAAGTAAGTTTAACTTAAATCATCGTATCATTGTGTAGCCCAATCAAACCCTTATTTATTGTGATTCATGTAATGAGGTTAAAACATTTAAATGTGTTTGTTTTCAATAATTTTCTGACATTCAGTAGTATGGTTCAATTGTGTACCTCCTACTGTAGTGTACGGAACTCCTGACAAAGTATGCATGTGTGTTCTCACCACTACCACTTGCAAGGTACGAGCCAGAAGAACAGTCATTAAAATGATCAACTGCTGTATCATCATTTTGTTTTACATAAACTTAGGTAAGACATTTTATACAGCTTGTACTGTATTTGGTTTTCATTGTTGTATTGTGTATGGCGGTATAAGTAATCGTATATGGTGGAAATCATTGTCTGAGCACACTCTTGTTTGTTTCTTTTGACAGTTTGTGCATTTTCTGGTGACTTAATCCAGTCAGATCCTTTAATTGTGACCATGTTGGGTGACAGTGTGACCTTCACTTGCCTCTGCACAAAATATTTGAGTGTTCATTGGTTTAAGCAAACTATGGGACAAAAACCCATTTTAATGGTATCCTCATATTACTACACAGAAAAAATATTTCCTAAAAATAACTTTGCCATTGACTTCGAAGTGACCAATCGTATGAGTGTGAAAAGAGAAGTGGATATCTGTAATCTGATTATCTCCAAGACGCTGTCTGGGGACTCAGCCACATACTATTGTTCTGCTGAAATATCAAACACAATTCAATTTGGAAATGGGACTTTTTTAATTCTCAAAGGTACCTACTGCCCATCTTCTTTTATTTGAATTGTTTACTAATAATTGAATTTCACTGCTACTGTATCTATGCTAATGTATATGTACATTTATTTAGTAACTGCACCCTTAATTCAAATTGTGTAATTAATCAACATTCATATTTGTGTAGTATACTATTAAATATTTAACTTATAACTTGGAGTGACGTACTCGACTCATCAATAATTATTTGTTGTATCTCGCAATTGTTTTTGTTAATATCAAGCATGAAACATAATTAACTTGCAAGCGAACATGACAGTATAGTACATTCAATTGAAATGTTTTAGGTCCAGGTTCCAATAACAAAGCAGTTGTCCAGCAGCCAGTGTCTGAGTCCATCCAGCCAGGAGACTCTGTTACTCTGAACTGTACAATACACACTGAGACCTGTGCAGGAGAACACAGTGTCTATTGGTTCAGACGTGGCTCAGGAGAATCGCATCCAGGAATCCTTTACACCCATGGAGGCAGGAGTGATCAGTGTGAGAAGAGCCCTGAGGCTGGGTCTCCTACACAGAGCTGTGTCTACAACCTCCCCAAGAGGAACCTCAGCCTCTCTGATGCTGGGACTTACTACTGTGCTGTGGCCTCATGTGGAGAGATACTGTTTGGAAATGGGACCATGCTGGATATTCAAAGTAAACCACTATACATATCATCAAATACCTACCAAGTGGATATCTGACTACACTGAAATAGTTAATTGAACACCATTTCATGTATGTCTTCCAAGTTTCAGATGTTCCAGATGGTCAGAATCATCCTTTTCTCTTCATCCTATTTTGCCTGATGACAACCGTTTTGATAATGAGTGTGACTGTCAACATTATCGTCTGTTGGAAAATGAAGAGGACACGTTGTGACGTCTGCACAGGTACTGAATTACTTTACTCTGATGGATTGCTAGTCTAATATCTAAGTAGTAAAGGAGTAAATAGTTAAATAGTTCCTCACTGTGAACTGGCTTAAAGCACCGCATAGCACAAGTACAGAATGTTAGACTCTAAAAAATGTAAAGTTCGGATAATTCTAAAAGTGTTTTCTCATGTGTTTATACTGTAAGTGGGGCCAGACACGTCTGATTGCAGGACTGCCTCTGTGAGCAGAGCAAATGAACAGGTTAGTTTAGAAGAAAACATTCCTGATTTTAACATTTGTCGTACAGTACTTTCACTGCATATGTGATTTAGTTTTTGTATACCTATCTGGGTGTACTTCTGTATTCAATTTAACAACTCACCCATCTTGTGTAATTGTGAGTAGTGGCAAATAACTTGCTTGTTTACCAGCACACCAAATTTACAGCATATTGGAACAAATTATCATTATTCTGTGTTATTTTGTCGCAGGTCAGTGATGATGTTGACCTGAACTACTCCACTTTAATGTTCACTGACAAAAAGAAAACCAAGCCCAGGAGACAGAGAGAAAACACAGTCTACACTGAAGTGAGAGAGTAGGTCATGATAGAAGGTAGTAGCAGCTAATTGGAGAGTTATTCTACAAATATTTTGCTTAGACATAAAACCTAAACCTGTTTTATCCTGTTTAATCAGGTGATGTACCATGATTTTGCTTTAGGATAGGATTAGGTTGAAGTAGTATCAATATATGTTATTGTTGTATTCATGTGATATTACATTGCTTTATAGAGTGTATTATCCTTGAGCTTTTACAATAATTGTGTTTTTTAATATTTAGCTTTTATATGTTGTTGCTTTAAACGTTATCCGAGGATCCAAATGTTGGTACAATATACATGTAGATGACCTTTTAAACCTTATGATCATAAGGGTTTCATGAAGCATTTGTGTAACTTATTTCTCGTTGTGATCATTAAAATCTGTAAGTTACATTGATTTCTGTAACTGAATTCAAACTTTACAAACAAGCTTAAACCTGTTTTTTGTTCCTCGGAAAATGTAACAAAATACAATTTCTATTTGATCCCCCATCCCCAATGAATATTTGTATTGTTATTTTAGTCGTTTCCAATAAGTATTACATTACTGGGACTATCACAATGCACATCTTGTTGCCCGTGGGTGCAGCTCTTCTGTGTTACAATAGGCTTATCTTCCTGGAGGAAACCAATCATGAGACACAACCGTTAAAAAGCCCATGGTGAATAGGTATGAAGAAGTATCATGTTGTAGTACTGCAGGTAATCTTGATGTTGGCTACAAAAGTCAGCCAGTATCAGTCATCTTTCATGATACATACAAACTGATGGCCTGGTACATCTACTCATATCAAACTGTTATCAAACTAATTATCACACATATGCCAGCAGCAACCTTGAGAAGATTTAAGAACAACCCTCATTTTGATGTGAAAATCAAAACCCCATATATTTTTGTATTAATCTAAAACATTCATCCAACGAATTCAACTATGTATTTCTGTGGATGATATGGACAATGCAGATAAAGATGATCATTTAAGACGATAAAGTATCGCTTCCAATGTTCAAAGGTGTAATTTATATTTAGATTATTTTGTATCAGTAAACCAAAGTTAGTTAAGAATCTAGTTAAGTGTTTTAACCCCTTTTCTGTGTGTAACTCTGAACTGTTCAATACACACAGACATGTGCAGGAGAACATACTGTCTACTGGTTCATATTTGGTTAAAGACAAGCCTATCCAGGAATCATTAAACCCATGGAACTAGGAGTCATCAGTGTGAGGGGAGGCTGGGTTTCCTATACAGAGCTGTGTCCACCCCAAGAGGAGGTTCATGATGTTGTCTTCTTATTATATTTATAGCTGTATCCTGTATCAACCTCACAGTGACTTTGCGGTGTGCTTACAGAAAAAAAGAACAGACAGTTTCACAGTCAGACCCCTAGCTAAGGCCACTCCTCTCTTTAGACAGGAAGCTTCCTTCAAACTGTTGGTGCATCAGGCCCACAAACACACAAGCCACAAAGAAAACACCTTTTACAGAAGCACCTTTTATTTTCCATGAAGAGGACAGACATGACGTGTTTAACTTCAGGTTATTTTTGGTCTAGAGCTGAGTGGAACATACTGTAGTAAGATATGAAACACTGACATGCCAAGTCAGACGATGTACCATGACATGAAGATGTGTAACTCATCTCTCAGTCATAGCAGAACACTCCAGATTCGCCGGCACACGTGTGGCGAGCATTCATTTGCCCCACTCCTTTTCAAAGTGGTAGGGGCTCGCCCCACAACTTCCGACTCAGCGGCGTATTGAGCGCATTTAATGTATCTACTATTAAAAAACGTTCTTTCTTCTTGCAATTGATAAAATACTTGTCCAAATTTCATCCCGTTTACTCTGTTGACTATAACGCACTACTTCAAACGCTGACTGCAACAAGTGAATGCACCTGTCAGTCACATTGATCTCCTAGCTACAGCCAACCCAGGCTCCGAGGCACAGCATCGACCACCCCTCTCAACAATTCATTGCTGCTAACGCTATCGAGCATAGAATGTATTAAAAAACGAGTCAGTGCAGATGGTTCCCAAATTTTGCCCCACGACTTTTGGACATGTGGTGCCACCTCTGGAACACTCACACAATACAGTTCTAGTCTACATAAGTAAATATGGTTGAAAACGTTTTTTTCCCAAATGTGTCTTAGACTCTTTAGTATTAAAATCTGATGCATAAGCAATAAGGTTATCTACACAGTATGGCCTCTTGCACTTACTGTAGGACCCTCCTACTTATTTTCTCTTCCTTTCACTCTGTCTTTTTATCTGACCCAGTTTCACTCTCTATCTGTCGCGTCACAGCAAAGCTCCTCTTTTATTTATCCATAGGTTTCTGATCTATGTCACTAATGTTAATTCTCCTCCTATCCAGCATGTTTTGTTTAATACAGCATACCTTGCTGGATAAATTATGATGATGTGTTATGATTCTTCTTGTACATTGTCAGGCATGGTCTTGGTTGAATTGGTGTTGGACAACATGCTCAGAGTTGTAGCCAAGTAGACTCGTGGATGAATGCATGATGGAGACCAGATACTGTATCTCACATTATACATGATCTCTATGGAGACAGGAAGTCCATATGTTTCATGTAGTTCAGTTCCACTTCGAAATGGAAAGTATCACATAGGTCACCTGACAAAGGTACATTATTTGTGTTGGCATCAGTATGAAGATGTGTGTACATGGGTATCAATACAAAGTTTATGAGCAGATATTTTTTTATTTTTTTATTTAATTTTATTCCAGACACAGAGAGAAAACGGTCCATAGTACAACACAAAAACAGTAAAAAGACAAACAACAATAAAAAAGACTCCAGCTGTCAGTTCCACACTACACAAAGAGTGTTCAGATATTAGCATATAGGCTAAGGCGCCAATGGTTCCATAATGTGGAAGTGAACCTAACCGCACTCATTGTAGGGTTCACTAGAGTTGTGATTATGCCGTTACATGACTCCGATAGTCTACACATACATCTGTACATAAGATTCCTGAGCACAGCAGGACAGGTGGGCACATTAACACTGACAAACATTTGGCTTGCACTGCTCCAACGTGACATATGAAGCAGCAGCCGCATGCCATCATTATATGCTACATTGAGTTTCTGCATACTGCTTTTCTTATAGCGTCGCCACAAGTGGGCAGTATACATTGGGGTGCAAAAAGCTTTAAAAAGAGTGGTCTTCACAGACAATGAACACATACTAAACTTGCGCTTCAACATATTAGCTTGTGCATACATCATACAGTACTGTCTGCGGATGTCCCTGTCGTCAGACAGGGCAGCAGTTATAAAGTGCCCTAAGTATTTGACCTCCTCACATACTTTAAGGACAGCACCGGACAGAAGAAAATCAGGAACCAACAGTTTATTGTCCTCCCTGCTTCTAGAGATCATGATATTGCTCTTTTTGGAGTTGTACTTAATATCAAAGTCTGCACCATATTGGGAGCAGACCCTTAGCAGCTGTTGGAGGCCAGCACTGTATGGACAAAGAATCACCAGATCATCTGATACTAATGTTGTAAATGAATAAAGATGTTCTCATCTAGTGCTACCTGTTCATAGGGTCATATGCTCTCCACTTTTCTTTTGTTTTCTGTGGTCGTCTGTAAGTACAGTGCCGTCTCACATACGACCCTATTACCTTCTCATTATCTCTTTCTTTCTCTCTCACTCTCTGTTGCTCGTTAACTCTGATTGTGGTTTTCTGCAGGATGCATGCTACTGGTCTGGTATTCTCACATTCAGTACTTGGCTGCAACACTTTGATATGGTCTTAAGTCACTCGCTATGTTGGGGACATATTAACACTCTTAAGTATGAAATGAACATTTTGAATCTAATCTGCAAAACCTTACCTGACACTGCGACTACAGTACTGGGCTGTTGTCTCTCCCTCGTCCCCTGTACGGACAGACTGTGTGGAGATGGAACCATGATGGACATTGACAATGTCTGCTCTCTCTCTGTCTCTCTCTTTCCCTCAGAAAATAGTGATGGCACGGACGTAATCCATGTTTCTATGGAAAACTGGTGAATCAAATCAGATGGATTTTTCTGTAAAGGACGTCAATTAAGTTAACAGTAAAAAGAGTAAATCGTCTGTACTAGACAATATCTAGTTCTTCAGTCAATTGATTAGGTCCAACTGCACTATTGGCGTGGTTCTCTTTACTGAATCAATGAGCATGAAGCAAAACACAATGTGTTATCCATCAGTGTGTAATGCCATTCAGTATAATACTATAGATAAAATGCAAGGCAGTAAGACAATGCTGCTTGAATAGGGTGGCACCTAAAGCTAGAACAGTCATCTTGGCCAATCAAACACAACCTCACTTCTGAACAGTTGGATGCTTAGATAAACGTTTCCATTAAGCCAAGACAGATGTAAAGATGAGACCTTCAAAGATGGTCACGCTGGGTTTGGTAGTTCTACTTCTCTGGGAATGTGGTAAGTTCAAATGGACATACTCATGTATACACATCCTTTGTATGGAATACGATCACAATGTTTTCTCCTTGTTGCAGTTCATGTGCTAGAGGGGACACAGTCTTCATCCATACGTCTGGACAGTCATCTTAAGTCTGTCGATGTTGGAGACACGGTGACTCTGCACTGCTTCTACCAAGTCGCTTTGTCAACGCACCTTTCTTGGTACCGGCAAACCCTAGGAGATAAACCACAGCTCGTATCTACCATGTGGAAGTTTGGACAACAACCTAGACTGCACAATGAGTTTGAGGACAATTCTCGCTTCTCTGTACACGGTGGTGAAGGACGAAATCAACTGAGGATCTCAGATGTCCAACCTTCAGATTCAGCTATGTACTTCTGTTGTGAATCCTTCTCAAATAAGGTGGAATTTGCTGAAGGTGTCTTCCTTAATGTAAAAGGTACGGTTCAAAACTAACTAAACAAATTCATTTCATTTCAGGTTTATTATCTGATATTATTATCCATGATCTAGTTTCAAATAATGGAACGTATTAGAATCTTAGGTAATTTAGCTGACCATAACGTTCTAGTTTCTGAATATACAATAGATTATGGAACTGAATTATTGTGCATCCGTGAGTGTGAGTCACACAATCTAGGAGAATCTGTGACTAACTTGGAGAGATATATGGGACAATGAACTTTTTCTTTGTAAATTCCTGTGATTTTTTGGGGGGAAAGATAATGTGACTAAATGTTTTCAGGTCCAGGTTCTAATACCAAAGAAGTTGTCCAGCAGCCAGTGTCTGAGTCCATCCAGCCAGGAGACTCTGTTACTCTGAACTGTACAATACCCACTGAGACCTGTGCAGGAGAACACAGTGTCTACTGGTTCAGACGTGGCTCAAGAGAATCCCATCCAGCCATAATTTACACCCATGGAGGCAGGAGTGATCAGTGTGAGAAGAGCCCTGAGGCTGGGTCTCTTACACAGAGCTGTGTCTACAACCTCCCCAAGAGGAACCTCAGCCTCTCTGATGCTGGGACTTACTACTGTGCTGTGGCCTCATGTGGGGAGATACTGTTTGGAAATGGGACCAAGTTGGATATAAAGTCATATGATGAAGACCAGATGAGAATCCTGGTGCTTCTCTCCATCATGAGAACTGGAGTTCTCTTCTGCTGTCTGTTCATCGTTATCATCTTCTGTTTCATATAGAAATCCAGCTAAGGGTAATATCCATTTCTCTGAGCTGTTCTTTGTCATGCATGTCTTACTCATGCAATTATTATCTTAATTGATTTTCAGGGTATACAACATTTTATGTCTGAGAATCTTTCTCCCAAAAATGATTTTGGGGGATAGATCCATAGATCTTTAGCTGGCTTATCTGTACTGGATGTTTTTTCCTAATTTAAATAAAGCTTTAAACTAATGTTAAAAAAAGCTGCATGTTTTTCAAAGTGAGTGCCATGAAAGAGATGTAAGGTGAGAGCAAAAATATATAACTACAGTGAAACATAGCTGTGGGAGCACAGTATACTACTGAACTACTGGGTTGTTGTTCCCCAGGAATAACCTGGTTGACGCGCTTAGATCAGTGTAAAGATGATTGCCATCAGCAAGATAAATTCCATAGACGTCTTGATTGCGTTAAAACAGTTCTATATTTATTGTAAGTTTGTCCATTAAAACTCAGAGCAACGACATGGTACTCCCTCAAACCTTTACGGTATAGTGGTCAAAACCATTTGCCCTTCCGGGGTCAACATCTAACCACAACAGTAGGCTTCCTACCCATATGCCTAAAAGCACCTGTGCAATGAACAGCAGCACCCAGTGTACAACAAAGACATTACACATTGAGTGACAACACATTTGTCTGTATCAACCCATTTGGCTGCTACAATAGCCATTACTCCCCTAATCCTGTCCAGAATGTACTAAATAAACATGTTGAATTGCTTAATGTTATAACTAATAAAACTCCTGTGTCACAAATGTTAATTGACTTTAGAAAAAAACCTACTGTGAAATTGACAAAGTAGTCTTAGCAGTAGCACAGTGACAACTTGTCACACTTTATAAACACTACAAACATTTTCCAGCCTGAAGCTGATACATGTTGTTGTTCACTGTTATCCTGCTGTCTGTCAGTTTGTGGGGATGGAAATCATTGCACAAACACAAACAGGCATGTTATTATAAATACATGGACATATAAGAAGTATGAGTTACTTAAAGGGCCGTAGATTTTCAATAGACAGAAAAATGACGGTTCCCCACCTCAAAGGAAGTCATTGAGGTTCAGATCTGTAGCTAGCTACACTTGCGGTACAAGATTTTTCCACTGATGGAAACCAAGTGCTAATAGTTGACCGACAGTTCTTGATGCACTAAACTTGTCTGAACTTCTCTACAAGAGTAAAAATGGCCTCCACCTCAATATATCAGGTATAATTTGTATAAATGTATCAATTTTTTTATAGTATTACAAAAATATAGAGGCTTACTTCAACTAAAGTATTTGCTGAAAAGCTTACACCAAAGAAAAACTGCTTTAGTGATAAAGTAAAGCTGTTCTCATCCAATTAATGTAAAGACGGTTATTGAGATATTTCCAGCATCATTCCCCCCCCCCTCACCCCAGTTTTTTTCACTAACAGCGAAGCTGGAGAGTAGAGTAACACAGGTAAGAGGGCTCTTCACTGGGGAGAGCACGAAAGAAACACCCAATACGATCTCAAGAGGAGTAACCATAAGGAGCCAGCTTCAAGTGACAAGTGAGGAAAAGACGTCCACCAGGTAGTATGTTATGAAAGGTGTTGACCATGATGTCGCCTCACGGATCAGTAAATTGTCTGGATTAAGTAAACCTTTAATTTATTTTAAGTTCCGTCCCTAGGCTTTGCAGTTTTTAAGGTTTTACCTAAAAATAGTTCCTAATGCTTTTCATGTCCAGCATGTTTTGCTCCAGACAACAGAAACTGGTGGCTAAATTATGAGTAGCCTATGTGTTAGGATTCTTCTTTTACATTGTCAGGCATGGTCTGCGTTGAATTGGTGTTGGACAACATGCTCAGAGTTGTATCCAAGTAGACTTGGTGGATGCATGATAGAGACCAGATACTGTATCTCACGTTATACATGATCTCTATGGACACAGGAAGTCCCTGTGTTTCATGTCGTTCAGCTCAACTTTCAAATGGCAAGAATCACATAGGTCACCTGACAAAGGTACAGTAGCTGTGTTGGCATCAGTATGAAGATGTGTGCGCATGGGTATCAATACAGAGTTTACCTGCAGAATGAGCATATCCTAATGTTGTAAATTAATAAAGATGTTCTCATCTAGTGCTACCTGTTCATAGGGTCAGATGCTCTCCACTTTACTTTTGTGTTCTGTGGTCGTCTGTAAGTACAGTGCCTTCTCACATACGACCCTTTTACTTCCTCATTATCTCTCTCTCTTTCTCTCTCACTCTGTTGCTCGTTAACTCTGATTGTGGTTTTCTGCAGGATGCATGCTACTGGTCTGGTATTCTCACATTCAGTACTTGGCTGCAAAACTTCAATGGTTTTAAGTCACTCGCTATGTTGGGGACATATAAACACTCTATTAAGTATGAAATTACCATTTTGAATCTAATCTGCAAAACCGTACCCTCTCTGACACTGGGACTACAATACTGGGCTGTTGTCTCTCCCTCGTCCCCTGTAAGCAAAGACTGTGTGGAGATGGAACCATGCTGGACATTGACAATGTCTGCTCTCTCTCTGTCTCTCTCTTTTCCTCAGAAAATTGTGATGGCACGGACCTAATCCATGTTTCTATGGAAAACTGTTCAGAATCAAATCAAATAAATCGTGGCTTCTGTAAAGGACATCAGCTAAGTTAACAGTAAAAAAGAAAATCGTCTGTACTAGACAGTATCTAGTTTTTCAATTGATTAGGTCCAACTGCATTTTAAGCGTGGTTCTCTTTACTGAACCAATGAGCATGAAGCAAAATCAATGGTTTCTCCATCAGTGTGTAATGCCATTCAGTATAATACTATAGATGAAATGCAAGGCAGTGAGACAATGCTGCTTGAATAGGGTGGCACCTAAAGCTAGAACAGTCATCTAAGCCAATCAAACACAACCTCACTTCTGAACAATTGGATGAGTACATAAACGTTTCCATTGAGCCAAGACAGATGTAAAGATGAGACCTTCAAAGATGGTCACGTTGGGATTCGTAGTTCTACTTCTCTGGGAATGTGGTAAGTTCAAATGGACTTAGTCATTTATACACATCCTTTTATATGATCACAATGTTTTCTCCTCGTTACAGTTCATGTGCTACAGGTGGCACAGTCTTCATCCATACGTCTGGACAGTGATCTTAAGTCTGTCGATGTTGGAGACACAGTGACTCTGCAATGCTTCTACCAAGTCCCTTTGTCAACGCACCTTTCTTGGTACCGGCAAACCATAGGAGATAAACCACAGCTCGTATCTACCAAGTTTGGACAACAACCTAAACTGCACAATGAGTTTGAGGACAACCCTCGCTTCTCTGTACACGGTGGTGAAGGACTAAATCACCTGAGGATCTCAGATGTCCAACCTTCAGATTCAGCTATGTACTTCTGTTGTGAATCCTTCTCAAATAAGGTGGAATTTGCTGATGGTGTCTTCCTTAATGTAAAAGGTACGGTTCAAAACTAACTAAACAAATTCATTTAATTTCAGGTTTATTATCTGATATTATTATCCATTATCTAGTTTCAAATAATGGAACGTATTAGAATCTTAGGTAATTTAGCTGAGCATGACGTTCTAGTTTCTGAATCTACAATAGATTATGGAACTGAATTATTGTGCATCCGTGAGTGTGAGTAACACAAACTAGGAGAATCTGTGACTAACTTGGAGAGACATATGAGACACTGATCTTTTTCGTTGTAAATTCCTATGATTTAAGTTTTGAAAAAGAAAATCTGCTCAAGATAATGTGACAAAATGTTTTTAGGTTCAGGTTCCAATACCAAAGAAGTTGTCCAGCAGCCAGTGTCTGAGTCCATCCAGCCAGGAGACTCTGTTACTCTGAACTGTATAATACCCACTGAGACCTGTGCAGGAGAACACAGTGTCTATTGGTTCAGACGTGGCTCAGGAGAATCCCATCCAGGAATCCTTTACACCCATGGAGGCAGGAGTGATCAGTGTGAGAAGAGCCCTGAGGCTGGGTCTCCTACACAGAGCTGTGTCTACAACCTCCCCAAGAGGAACCTCAGCCTCTCTGATGCTGGGACTTACTACTGTGCTGTGGCCTCATGTGGGGAGATACTGTTTGGAAATGGGACCAAGCTGGACATTCAAAGTAAACCACAAATACATTTAATCAAATATCTACCAAGTGGATATCTGACTACACTGAAATAGTTAATTGAACACCATTTCATGTATGTCTTCCAAGTTTCAGATGTTCCAGATGGTCAGAATCATCCTTTTCTCTTCATCCCATTTTGCCTGATGACAACCGTTTTGATAATGAGTGTGACTGTCAACATTATCGTCTGTTGTAAAATGAAGAAGACACGTTGTGACGTCTGCACAGGTACTGAATGACTTTACAATGACGGATTACCAGTGTACTCCTCTAACATTTAAGAAAGAGTAAGGAGCTATTTTGCAGTTTTCACAATATGCCCATTTTGCTGAACAACATAAAATAGTTCCTCACTGGGAACTGGCTTTAAGTACAGTCTAAGTACAGTATGGCAGACTGTAAAATGTTAAAAGTTTGGATAACTCTGAAAGTGTTTTCTCATATGTTCATACTCTAAGAGAGGCCAGATACGTCCGATTTCCAAACAGAGTACAGGACTGCCTCTGTGAGCAGAGCAAATGAACAGGTTAGTTTACAGGAAAACATTCCTGATGAAAAAATTGGTAGTACAGTACTTTCACTGCATAGGTGATTTAGTTTCTGTATACCTATTTGGGTGTACTTCTGTATTCAATTTAACAACTCACCAATAGTGTGTAATTGTGAGTAGTGACAAATAATTTGCTTGTTTACCAGAATATAACATTTACAGCATATTGTAACAAATCGTTGTCATTATTCTGTGTTACTTTGTCTCAGGTCAGTGATGATTTTGACCTGAACTACTCCACTTTAAAATTCACTGACAAGAAGAAAACCAAGCCCAGGAGACAGAAAGACAACACAGTCTACACTGAAGTCAGATATTAGGTCATGATAGAAGGTAGTAGCAGCTAATTGGAGACTTATTATACAAATACTTTGCTTAGACATGAAACCTAAACCTGTTTTAGTCTGTCTAATCAGGTAATGTACCATGATTTTGCTTTAGGATAGGATTAGGTTGAAAAAGTATCAGTAGATGTTATTGTATTCATGTGATATTACGTATTATCCTTGAGCTTTTACAATAATTGTGTTTTTTAATATTGAGCTTTTTTTGTTGTTGCTTTAAACATTATACAAGGATCCAAAACTCTGGTACAATATAAATTGCCACTCTATGTAGATTACCTTTTAAACCTTATGATCATAAGGGTTTTGTGAAGCTTTTGTGCCACCTATTCCTGGTTGTGATCATTAAAATCTGTAAGTTACATTGATATCTGTAATTGTTAGAATTGAATTCAAACTTTACAGTTATGAGTTAAGGACAACCCTCATTTTGATGTGAAAATCAAAACTAAACTTGTTCAGCAATGTATTTCTGTGGATGATATGGACAATCTGTGGACAGTGCGATTAAAGATGATCATTTAAGACGATAAAGTATCGCTTACATTGTTCAAAGGTGTGATTTGTATTTAGATGATTTTGTATCAGTAACCCAAAGTTTGTTAAGAATCTAGTTACGTGTATTAAACCTTTTCCATGACAAGAAGAAAAAAGGTTTTATTCCGGTACAGCCAGGAGTGTGTAACTCTGAACTGTTCAATACACACAGACATGTGCAGGAGAACATACTGTCTACTGGTTCAGATATGGTTTAAGGGAAATCTATCCAGGAATCATTAAACCCATGGAAGTAGGAGTCATCAGTGTGAGGGGAGGCTGGGTCTCCTATACAGAGCTGTGTCTACCCCAAGAGGAGGTTCATGATGCTGTCTTCTTATGATATTTATAGCTGTATCCTGTATCAACCTCACTGTAACTTTGCGGTGTGCTCACAGAAAAAAAGACAACAGTTTCACAGTCAGACCCCTAGCTAAGGCCACTCCTCTCTTTAGACAGGAAGCTTCCTTCAAACTGTTGGTGCAGCAGGCCCATAAACACACCAAGAAGCCTTTTATTTTCCATGAAGAGGACAGACATGACGTGTTTAACTTCAGTGACACTGACATGCCAAGTAAGACATTGTTCTATGACATAAAGATGTGTAACTCATCGCAGTCAGGAGTTTGCCAAATGTGTCTTGACTCTTGAGTATTGCAGTCTAATGCATAAGTAATAAGGTTATCTAGACAGTATGGCCTCTTGCACTTACTGTAGGACCCTCCTACTTAGTTTCTCTTCCTTTCACTCTTTTTATCTGACCCTGTTTCACTCTCTATCTGTCGTGTCACAGCAAAGCTGCTTTTATATTCTGATCTATGTCACTAATGTTAATTTTCCTCCTATCCAGCATGTTTGGTTCAAGACAACAGACCTTGCTGGATAAATCACTTTTATGTATTATGATTCTTCTTGTACATTGTCAGGCATGGTCTGGGTTCAATTGGTGTTGGACAACATGCTCAGAGTTTTAGCCAAGTAGACTTGGTGGATGCATGATAGAGACCAGATACTGTATCTCACATTATACATGATCTCTATGGACACAGGAAGTCCCTGTGTTTCATGTCGTTCAGCTCAACTTTCAAATGGCAAGAATCACATAGGTCACCTGACAAAGGTACAGTAGCTGTGTTGGCATCAGTATGAAGATGTGTGCGCATGGGTATCAATACAGAGTTTACCTGCAGAGAATGAGCATATCCTAATGTTATAAATGAATACAGATGTTCTCATCTAGTGCTACCTGTTCATAGGGTCAGATGCTCTCTACTTTACTTTTGTGTTCTGTGGTCGTCTGTAAGTACAGTGCCTTCTCACATACGACCCTTTTACCTTCTCATTCTTCTCTACATTGTCTCTCTCTCTTTCTCTCTCACTCTGTTGCTCGTTAACTCTGATTGTGGTTTTCTGCAGGATGCATGCTACTGGTCTGGTATTCTCACATTCAGGACTTGGCTGCAAAACTTCAATGGTTTTAAGTCACTCGCTATGTTGTGGACATATTAACACTCTTTTAAGTATGAAATTACCATTTTGAATCTAATCTGCAAAACCTTACCCTCTCTGACACTGGGACTACAGTACTGGGCTGTTGTCTCTCCCTCGTCCCCTGTAAGGACAGACTGTGTGGAGATGGAACCATGCTGGACATTGACAATGTCTGCTCTCTCTCTGTCTCTCTCTTTCCCTCAGAAAATAGTGATGGCACGGACGTAATCCATGTTTCTATGGAAAACTGTTCAGAATCAAATCAAATAAATCGTTAAAAAAGTTAACAGTAAAAAAGAAAATCGTCTGTACTAGACAGTATCTAGTTTTTCAATTGATTAGGTCCAACTGCATTTTAAGCGTGGTTCTCTTTACTGAACCAATGAGCATGAAGCAAAATCAATGGTTTCTCCATCAGTGTGTAATGCCATTCAGTATAATACTATAGATGAAATGCAAGGCAGTGAGACAATGCTGCTTGAATAGGGTGGCACCTAAAGCTAGAACAGTCATCTAAGCCAATCAAACACAACCTCACTTCTGAACAATTGGATGAGTACATAAACGTTTCCATTGAGCCAAGACAGATGTAAAGATGAGACCTTCAAAGATGGTCACGTTGGGATTTGTAGTTCTACTTCTCTGGGAATGTGGTAAGTTTAAATGGACTTAGTCATTTATACACATCCTTTTATATGATCACAATGTTTTCTCCTCGTTACAGTTCATGTGCTACAGGTGGCACAGTCTTCATCCATACGTCTGGACAGTCATCTTAAATCTATCGATGTTGGAGACACAGTGACTCTGCAATGCTTCTACCAAGTCGCTTTGTCAACGCACCTTTCTTGGTACCGGCAAACCCTAGGAGATAAACCACAGCTCGTATCTACCAAGTTTGGACAACAACCTAAACTGCACAATGAGTTTGAGGACAACCCTCGCTACTCTGTACACGGTGGTGAAGGACTAAATCACCTGAGGATCTCAGATGTCCAACCTTCAGATTCAGCTATGTACTTCTGTTGTGAATCCTTCTCAAATAAGGTGGAATTTGCTGATGGTGTCTTCCTTAATGTAAAAGGTACGGTTCAAAACTAACTAAACAAATTCATTTAATTTCAGGTTTATTATCTGATATTATTATCCATTATCTAGTTTCAAATAATGGAACGTATTAGAATCTTAGGTAATTTAGCTGAGCATGACGTTCTAGTTTCTGAATCTACAATAGATTATGGAACTGAATTATTGTGCATCCGTGAGTGTGAGTAACACAAACTAGGAGAATCTGTGACTAACTTGGAGAGACATATGAGACACTGATTTTTTTCGTTGTAAATTCCTATGATTTAAGTTTTGAAAAAGAAAATCTGCTCAAGATAATGTGACAAAATGTTTTTAGGTTCAGGTTCCAATACCAAAGAAGTTGTCCAGCAGCCAGTGTCTGATTCCATCCAGCCAGGAGACTCTGTTACTCTGAACTGTACAATACCCACTGAGACCTGTGCAGGAGAACACAGTGTCTATTGGTTCAGACGTGGCTCAGGAGAATCCCATCCAGGAATCCTTTATACCCATGGAGGCAGGAGTGATCAGTGTGAGAAGAGCCCTGAGGCTGGGTCTCCTACACAGAGCTGTGTCTACAACCTCCCCAAGAGGAACCTCAGCCTCTCTGATGCTGGGACTTACTACTGTGCTGTGGCCTCATGTGGGGAGATACTGTTTGGAAATGGGACCAAGCTGGATATAAAGTCAAGTGGTGAAGACCAGATGAGAATCCTGGTGCTTCTCTCCATCTTTAGAACTGGAGTTCTCTTCTGCTGTCTGTGCATTGTTATCGTCTTCTGTTTCATAAATAAATCCAGCTAAGGGTAATATCCATCTCTCTGAGCTGTTCTTTGTCATGCATGTCTTACTCATGCAAGTATTATCTTAATTGATTTTCAGGGTGTACATTTTATGTCTGAGAATCTTTCTCCCAAAAATTATTTTGGGGGATAGATCCATAGATCTTTAGCTGGCTTATCTGTACTGGATGTTTTTCCTATTTTAAATAAAGCTTTAAACTAATGTTAAAAAAAGCTGCGTGTTTTTCAAAGTGAGTGCCATGAAAGAGATGTAAGGTGAGAGCAAAAATATATAACTACAGTGAAACATAGCTGTGGGAGCACAGTATACTACTGAACTACTGGGTTGTTGTTCCCCAGGAATAACCTGGTTGACGCACTTAGATCAGTGTAAAGATGATTGCCATCAGCAAGATAAATTCCATAGACGTCTTGATTGCGTCAAAACAGTTCTCTATTTATTGTAAGTTTGTCCATTATAACTCAGAGCAACGACATGGTACTCGCTCAAACCTTTGCGGTATAGCGGTCAAAACCATTTGCCCTTCCGGGGTCAACATCTAACCACAACAGTAGGCTTCCTACCTATATGCCTAAAAACACCTGTGCAATGAACAGCAACACCTAGTGTACAAAAGGGACATTACACATTGAGTGACAACACATTTGTCTGTAGCAACCCATTTGGCTGCTACAATAGCCATTACTCCCCTAATCCTGTCCAGAATGTACTAAATACACATAATAAACATGTTTAATTGCTTAATGTTATAACTAATAAAACTCCTCTGTCACAAATGTTAATTGACTTTAGAAAAAAACCTACTGTGAAATTGACAAAGTAGTCTTAGCAGTAGCACAGTGACAAGTTGTCACACTTTATAAACACTACAAACATTTTGCAGCCTGAAGCTGATACATGTTGTTGCTCACTGTTATCCTGCTGTCTGTTAGTTTGTGGGGATGGAAATCATTGCACAAACACAAACAGGCATGTTATTATAAATACATGGACTATAAGAAGTATGAGTTACTTAAAGGGCCGTAGATTTTCAATAGACAGAAAAATGACGGTTCCCCACCTGAAAGGAAGTCATTGAGGTTCAGATCTGTAGCTAGCTACACTTGCGGTACAAGATTTTTCCACTGATGGAAACCAAGTGCTAATAGTTGACCGACAGTTCTTGATGCACTAAACTTGTCTGAACTTCTCTACAAGAGTAAAAATGGCCTCCACCTCAATATATCAGGTATAATTTGTCTAAATGTATCACATTTTTTATAATATTACAAAAATATAGAGGCTTACTTCAACTAAAGTATTTGCTGAAAAGCTTACACCAAAGAAAAACAGCTTTAGTGATAAAGTAAAGCTGTTCTCATCCAATTAATGTAAAGACGGTTATTGAGATATTTCCAGCATCATTCCCCTCACCCCAGTTTTTTTTCACCAACAGCGAAGCTGGAGAGTAGAGTAACACAGGTAAGAGGGCTCTTCACTGGGGAGAGCACGAAAGAAACACCCAATACGATCTCAAGAGGAGTAACCATAAGGGGCCAGCTTCAAGTGACAAGTGAGGAAAAGACGTCCACCAGGTAGTATGTTATGAAAGGTGACGACCATGATGTCGCCTCACGGATCAGTAAATTGTCTGGATTAAGTAAACCTTTAATTTATTTTAAGTTACGTCCCTAGGCTTTGCAGTTTTTAAGGTTTTACCTAAAAATACTTCCTAATGCTTTTCTTGTCCAGCATGTTTTGCTCCAGACAACAGAAACTGGTGGCTAAATTATGACTAGGCTATGTGTTAGGATTCTTCTTTTACATTGTCAGGCATGGTCTGCGTTGAATTGGTGTTGGACAACATGCTCAGAGTTGTAGCCAAGTTGACTTGGTGGATGCATGATAGAGACCAGATACAGTATCTCACATTATACATGATCTCTATGGACACAGGAAGTCCCTGTGTTTCATGTCGTTCAGCTCAACTTTCAAATGGCAAGAATCACATAGGTCACCTGACGAAGGTACAGTAGCTGTGTTGGCATCAGTATGAAGATGTTTGTGCATGTGTATAAATACAGAATTTACCTGCAGATAATGAGCAGATACTAATGTTGTAAATGAATAAAGATGTTCTCATCTAGTGCTACCTGTTCATAGGGTCAGATGCAAGCTACACTTTTTCTTTTGTTGTCTGTGGTCGTCTGTAAGTACAGTGCCTTCTCACATACGACCCTGTACCTTCTTATTCTCTCCCTCTCTTTCTCTCTCACTCTGTTGCTCGTTAACTCTGATTGTGGTTTTCTGCAGGATGCATGCTACTGGTCTGGTATTCTCACATTCAGCACTTGGCTGCAAAACTTCAATGGTTTTAAGTCACTCGCTATGTTGGGGACATATTAATACTCTTTTAAGTATGAAATTACCATTTTGAATCTAATCTGCAAAACCTTACCCTCTCTGTCACTGGGACTACAGTACTGGGCTGTTGTCTCTCCCTCGTCCCCTGTAAGGACAGACTGTGTGGAGATGGAACCATGCTGGACATTGACAATATCTTCTCACTCTGTCTCTATTTTTTCCTCAGAAAATAGTGATGGCACGGACGTAATCCATGTTTCTATGGAAAACTGTTCAGAATCAAATCAAATAAATCTTGGCTTCTGTAAAGGAAATCAGCTAAGTTAACAGTAAACAAAAAGAGTAAATAGTCTGTACTAGACAGTATCTAGTTTTTCAATTGATTAGGTCCAACTGCATTATAAGCGTGGTTCTCTTTACTGAACCAATGAGCATGAAGCAAAATCAATGGTTTATCCATCAGTGTGTAATGCCATTCAGTATATACTATAGATGAAATGCAAGGCAATGAGACAATGCTGCTTGAATAGGGTGGCACCTAAGCTAGAACAGTCATCTAAGCCAATCAAACACAACCTCACTTCTGAACAGTTGGATGAGTACATAAACGTTTCCATTGAGCCAAGACAGATGTAAAGATGAGACCTTCAAAGATGGTCACGTTGGGATTTGTAGTTCTACTTCTCTGGGAATGTGGTAAGTTCAAATGGACTTAGTCATTTATACACATCCTTTTATATGATCACAATGTTTTCTCCTCGTTACAGTTCATGTGCTACAGGTGGCACAGTCTTCATCCATACGTCTGGACAGTCATCTTAAATCTGTCGATGTTGGAGACACAGTGACTCTGCAATGCTTCTACCAAGTCGCTTTGTCAACGCACCTTTCTTGGTACCGGCAAACCCTAGGAGATAAACCAGAGCTCGTATCTACCAAGTTTGGACAACAACTTACACTGCACAATGAGTTTGAGGACAACCCTCGCTTCTATGTACACGGTGGTGAAGGACGAAATCAACTGAGGATCTCAGATGTCCAACCTTCAGATTCAGCTATGTACTTCTGTTGTGAATCCTTCTCAAATAAGGTGGAATTTGCTGATGGTGTCTTCCTTAATGTAAAAGGTACGGTTCAAAACTAACTAAACAAATTCATTTAATTTCAGGTTTATTATCTGATATTATTATCCATTATCTAGTTTCAAATAATGGAACGTATTAGAATCTTAGGTAATTTAGCTGAGCATAACGTTCTGGTTTCTGAATCTACAATAGATTATGGAACTGAATTATTGTGCATCCGTGAGTGTGAGTAACACAAACTAGGAGAATCTGTGACTAACTTGGAGAGACATATGAGACACTGATCTTTTTCGTTGTAAATTCCTATGATTTAAGTTTTGAAAAAGAAAATCTGCTCAAGATAATGTGACAAAATGTTTTTAGGTTCAGGTTCCAATACCAAAGAAGTTGTCCGGCAGCCAGTGTCTGATTCCATCCAGCCAGGAGACTCTGTTACTCTGAACTGTACAATACCCACTGAGACCTGTGCAGGAGAACACAGTGTCTACTGGTTCAGACATGGTTCAAGTGAATCCCATCCAGCAATCCTTTACACCCATGGAGGCAGGAGTGATCAGTGTGAGAAGAGCCCTGAGGCTGGGTCTCCTACACAGAGCTGTGTCTACAACCTCCCCAAGAGGAACCTCAGCCTCTCTGATGCTGGAACTTACTACTGTGCTGTGGCCTCATGTGGAGAGATACTGTTTGGAAATGGGACCATGCTGGATATAAAGTCATGTGGTGAAGACCAGGTGAGAATCCTGGTGCTTCTCTCCATCATGAGAACTGGAGTTCTCTTCTGCTGTCTGTTCATCGTTATCATCTTGTGTTTTATATAGAAATCCAGCTGAGTGTGATATCCATCTCTTTGAGCTGTACTTTGTCATGCATGTCTTACTCATGCAATTATTATCTTAATTGATTTTCAGGGTGTACAACATTTTATGTCTGAGAATCTTTCTCCCAAAAATATTTTTGGGGATTGGTTCCATAGATCTTTAGCTGGCTTATCTGTACTGGATGATTTTTCCTATTTTAAATAAAGCTGTAAACTAATGTTAAAAAAAGCTGCGTGTTTTTCAAAGTGAGTGCCATGAAAGAGATGTAAGGTGAGAGCAAAAATATATGACTACAGTGAAACATAGCTGTGGGAGCATAGTATACTACTGAACTACTGGGTTGTTGTTCCCCAGGAATAACCTGGTTGACGGGCTTAGATCAGTGTAAAGATGATTGCCATCAGCAAGATAAATTCCATAGACGTCTTGATTGCGTTAAAACAGTTCTCTATTTATTGTAAGTTCGTCCATTAAAACTCAGAGCAACGACATGGTACTCGCTCAAACCTTTGCGTTATAGCGGTCAAAACCATTTGCCCTTCCGGGGTCAACACCTGGCTACAACAGTAGGCTTCCTACCTATATGCCTAAAAACACCTGTGCAATGAACAGCAACACCCAGTGTACAACAGAGACATACACATTGAGTGACAACATATTTGTCTGTAGCAACCCATTTGGATGCTACAATAGCCATTACTCCCCTAATCCTGTCCAGAATGTACTAAATAAATACACATAATAAACATGTTTAATTGCTTAATGTTATAACTAATAAAACTCCTGTGTCACAAATGTTAATTGACTTTAGAAAAAAACCTACTGTGAAATTGACAAAGTAGTCTTAGCAGTAGCACACTTTATTAACACTACAAACATTTTCCAGCCTGAAGCTGATACATGTTGTTGTTCACTGTTATCCTGCTGTCTGTCAGTTTGTGGGAAAACTATTGCACAAACACAAACAGGCATGTTATTATAAATACATGGACATATAAGAAGTATGCGTTACTTAAAGGGCCGTAGATTTTCAATAGACAGAAAAATGACGGTTCCCCACCTCAAAGGAAGTCATTGAGGTTCAGATCTGTAGCTAGCTACACTTGCGGTACAAGATTTTTCCACTGATGGAAACCAAGTGCTAATAGTTGACCGACAGTTCTTGATGCACTAAACTTGTCTGAACTTCTCTACAAGAGTAAAAATGGCCTCCACCTCAATATATCAGGTATAATTTGTCTAAATGTATCACATTTTTTATAGTATTACAAAAATATAGAGGCTTACTTCAACTAAAGTATTTGCTGGAAAGCTTACACCAAAGAAAAACTGCTTTAGTGATAAAGTAAAGCTGTTCTCATCCAATTAATGTAAAGACGGTTATTGAGATATTTCCAGCATCATTCTCACCCCAGTTTTTTTCATCAACAGCGAAGCTGGAGAGTAGAGTAACACAGGTAAGAGGGCTCTTCACTGGGGAGAGCACGAAAGAAACACCCAATACGATCTCAAGAGGAGTAACCATAAGGGGCCAGCTTCAAGTGACAAGTGAGGAAAACACGTCCACCAGGTAGTATGTTATGAAAGGTGACGACCATGATGTCGCCTCACGGATCAGTAAATTGTCTGGATTAAGTAAACCTTTAATTTATTTTAAGTTACGTCCCTAGGCTTTGCAGTTTTTAAGGTTTTACCTAAAAATAGTTCCTAATGCTTTTCTTGTCCAGCATGTTTTGCTCCAGACAACAGAAACTGGTGGCTAAATTATGATTGGCCATGTGTTAGGATTCTTCTTTTACATTGTCAGGCATGGTCTGCAATGAATTGGTGTTGGGCAACATGCTCAGAGTTGTAGCCAAGTAGACTTGGTGGATGCATGATAGAGACCAGATACAGTATCTCACATTATACATGATCTCTATGGACACAGGAAGTCCCTGTGTTTCATGTCGTTCAGCTCAACTTTCAAATGGCAAGAATCACATAGGTCACCTGACGAAGGTACAGTAGCTGTGTTTGGCATCAGTATGAAGATGTTTGTGCATGTGTATAAATACAGAATTTACCTGCAGATAATGAGCAGATACTAATGTTGTAAATGAATAAAGATGTTCTCATCTAGTGCTACCTGTTCATAGGGTCAGATGCTCTCTACTTTACTTTTGTGTTCTGTGGTCGTCTGTAAGTACACGTGCCTTCTCACATACGACCCTTTTACTTTCCTCATTATCTCTCTCTCTTTCTCTCTCACTCTGTTGCTCGTTAACTCTGATTGTGGTTTTCTGCAGGATGCATGCTACTCGGTCTGGTATTCTCACATTCAGCACTTGGCTGCAAAACTTCAATAGTTTTTAAGTCACTCGCTATGTTGGGGACATATTAACACTCTTTTAAGTATGAAATTACCATTTTGAATCTAATCTGCAAAACCTTACCCTCTCTGTCACTGGGACTACAGTACTGGGATGTTGTCTCTCCCTCGTCCCCTGTAAGGACAGACTGGGTGGAGATGGAACCATGCTGGACATTGACAATGTCTGCTCTCTCTCTGTCTCTCTCTTTTTTCCTCAGAAAATTGTGATGGCACGGACATAATCCATGTTTCTATGGAAAACTGTTCAGAATCAATCAGATCAATCTTGGCTTCTGTAAAGGAAATCAGCTAAGTTAACAGTAAAAAAAAGAGTAAATAGTCTGTACTAACAGTATCTAGTTTTTCAATTGATTAGTTCCAACTGCATTATAAGCGTGGTTCTTTTAACTGAACCAATGAGCATGAAGCAAAATCAATAGTTTATCCATCAGTGTGTAATGCCATTCAGTATATACTATAGATGAAATGCAAGGCAGTGAGACAATGCTGCTTGAATAGGGTGGCACCTAAAGCTAGAACAGTCATCTAAGCCAATCAACACAACCTCACTTCTGAACAGTTGGATGAGTACATAAACGTTTCCATTGAGCCAAGACACAGATGTAAAGATGAGACCTTCAAGATGGTCACATTGGGATTTGTAGTTCTACTTCTCTGGGAATGTGGTAAGTTCAAATGGACTTAGTCATTTATACACATCCTTTTATATGATCACAATGTTTTCTCCTCGTTACAGTTCATGTGCTACAGGGGGCACAGTCTTCATCCATACGTCTGGACAGTCATCTTAAGTCTGTCGATGTTGGAGACACGGTGACTCTGCAATGCTTCTACCAAGTCTCTTTGTCAACGCACCTTTCTTGGTACCCCACCGGCAAACCCTAGGAGATAAACCACAGCTCGTATCTACCAAGTTTGGACAACAACCTACACTGCACAATGAGTTTGAGGACAATCCTCGCTTCTCTGTACACGGTGGTGAAGGACGAAATCAACTGAGGATCTCAGATGTCCAACCTTCAGATTCAGCTATGTACTTCTGTTGTGAATCCTTCTCAAATAAGGTGGAATTTGCTGATGGTGTCTTCCTTAATGTAAAAGGTACGGTTCAAAACTAACTAAACAAATTCATTTAATTTCAGGTTTATTATCTGATATTATTATCTATAATCCAGTTTCAAATAATGGAACGTATTAGAATCTTAGGTAATTTAGCTGAGCATGACGTTCTGGTTTCTGAATCTACAATAGATTATGGAACTGAATTATTGTGCATCCGTGAGTGTGAGTAACACAAACTAGGAGAATCTGTGACTAACTTGGAGAG